>QMIH01000122.1:218267-235870 GCA_003987875.1 Clarias batrachus
ACACACACACACACACACAATGTGCACACAAGCACAGTATCCTCAACACATCTTTCCAACTTTTTTTTCCAGTGTTGTGTTGTCTGTTCCTCTCTCCCTCTGTCTCTCTGTTTCTCTCGCTCCCGCCACCAGCCTTTTCTCTCTCTGTTTCTCTCCTCTTCTGTATGTCTGTCTCTCCTTGTCTCTGTCTCCACATCACTCTCTCTCTTTTTCTTTCTCTCATGCTGTCCCAATGTTTCTCTCTTCACCGTCTCCTTCTGTCTCTCTCTTTCTGTTCAACTCTGTTTACTTCTCCTTATATGTTCTGCCTTTTTCTATCATTCTTTATCTTCTGTCTCTCTCTCTCTCTCTCTCTCTCACTCTTTGCCTTTTTCATCTGTCCTTATCTCTGTCTTTCATTCTATCACTCTCCCACCTCTCTTTTCCTCTTAAGTGCACTATTTCTTGTATCTATGCAAAAAGGAGAAGACGTGTGCGTGCGTGTGTCTGTGTGCATGCATTTGTGTGTGTGTGTGTGTGTGTGTGTGTGTGTGTGTGTGTGTGTGTGTGTGTGTGTGTATGTGTGGGTAAACACTAAGGGTCTTTGCACTCTGAGTAAACACTGCCCCGTGTTTGAACTGAACACCTTTTTAAGGTAGTCGGCGCCTAAATATACCCGAGTGGGGCAATACAGAGGGCAGGAAAAGCAACCTGGCACCTCATCAATACATACACATACTGTACACACACTCACACACACACACACAACAACTTTGACTTATTTTGTAAGAACCTGGATTTCAAAGTGATATATTTGAGTGATGTAGATTAAAACGTTTCTGAAAACCAGGAACATGAGCAGAGCGTCACTGGGGCTGATGAGCTCATGCTTGACTCTCCTACACTAGCATAGTTCTCCATCTATCTATTCATTAATCCATCCATCCGTCCATCCGTCACATCCATCCATCCATCCATCCATCCATCTATCTGTCTAGTTATCTATCTGTCATATCTGTCAGTTTCTGTATCTATCTATCTATCTATCTCATAGGTTCACACAATACAATAAACCCTGGAGCTCTGGATGATTTCTAGAGATTATTGTGTCATTATTTCCAGAGATTGTAGACGAATTCCTCTGCAGTCCTCCATCACATGTCGTTGTTATTGTGAGCCGGTCAGGGCTGGACGATGTGATATAAATTGTGATGAATTGGTCACAATACACTTTCACTATACTGCTGCTAGTTGGAGTCATTTTCTATTCACGAATATTTAGCATTTACTAAATCAAGTATTTATCTTTTTAAAGGAATGTAACTCTGAAAATACAATTTTATAACAATTGACTACAACGCATCTGTTTTTCCTTGTTACTCTAAAGTGGCATTGAGGTTTCTTTCTTTTTAAACACACCGCTGCTGTTTTGTTGGAATTTCCTTTGGGATATTATGGGGAATAACAGATTTTTTCGCCCAGACCTCGGACTGATTCGACGCTCCTGGCAGTAGCAGTTCGTTCCCATTGTGCTGAGATTACAGTAATTACACGTTTCCACTAATGTCTTTATGAAACACATAATTACCAGCTGCAATCTAAACACATTTGAACACTTGGGATTCTTTACAGTTGTAACTTTATATTCATAATAAATCAGAATTTAATTGAATTCAAGAGTTTATAAGACGAAAGTCTGGAGTTGAAAGAAATTTGATAGAATTTTTTTTTTTTTTTTTTTTACATTTCTCATGTTGCAATGCAGGGCCTTATATAAATACATATATAAATACAATAAACAACACTTTATTATGTTTTTTTTTTTTTTAAAGAAACAAGAAGTACAGTATTCCAAACTCTTACAAAGTATTATATGCATTTTTTCTTTTAGTTACAACAGAAAAAAATTTACACACATTTCTTTTTAGTTGTACGAGTGTGAGTTTTGAATTATTTAGTAAAACGCTGTAACTGCACGACACGCACACACAGTTTTGCAACAATGGATAAATCAGCCTGCAGTTGTGTTTCAGCCAAGCAAATGGCCAATTTCTTTTCGATCACAGATTAAGATTGTTGAAAATGCGAGGCTTGATGGCGTAGCGGTTAGCACTTTGGCGTCACGTCTCCAGGTTCTGGGTTTGATTTCCGCCTCGGTCTGTGTGCATGGAGTTTGCGTGTTCTCCTCGTTGCTTGGTGGGTTTCCTCCGGGTGCTCCGGTTTCCTCCAACAGTCCAAAGGTCATCAGATTAAAATCTAATTGGGTAGTGAATGCGTTAGCGTGTATGTGTGTGTTCTTGGGTGACCTGCGATGAATTGGCCCGCTGTCCAGTGTGTACCCTGCCACAAGGCCCGAGTCCCCTGGGATAGGCTACAGACCCCTCCCCCCCATGACTCTGTACAGAATAAGCAGTATAGAGAATGAGTGAGTACGATGGTTGAAAATCATGAGAAACAATTACAAAATAAAAACGATACAAAAACCTTACATCATCATCAGCCTCTTCCTCCTCCAGTTTCAGTTTCACTTTTGTTTTTGATGACATCACTATATTAGAGTACAGTTATGCGTATGATAAGGTCTGATCAACCAACTCCATTTACTGTATGTCAGCGAGCGCTCCCCTGATGTTGTAACGGAGTTCAGAAATCCTGAAAGACACACGTCCATCTCATATCAGGTGCACATAAAGCGATTGAATTTCTTCTGAGCATTGTCATTTCTTTGCTTCAGAAATCTTGAAGTGCAGAAAAAGTGGAATGTATGGAAATTAAAAAAAATTAAATAAATTTGAGACAGACAATCTTGTGTCCATGCAGAAAATAATTTGCAAATTTTTATTTTTTTTTTTAAATGCAGAAAATGGCATTTGATATCAAACTGTTCTGAATTGTCTGTTTATTTATTTATTTATTTATTTATTTATTTATGACGTAGATCCCATTATTCACATTATATCAATGTGCTCACTCCAATAAGTGACTGTTTAAGGAGCTCGGTAGTACAGTATGTACTGTAGGAAGTGCTCTGTGTAATCACTGGCTGGTTTTAAAATAATGTAGATTAGAAAAAGAAAAGTATCTGACTGTTAGTATTGTGAAGTCCTCCTTAACTTCAATTTACTGCTAAAAACATGACATCTTATCAATCTATCAATCTAATCGTCGAATGTGAAATTACAATAAACCAACCAATCCTCGTGTTACGCCTCGACATAGTTTACTCTCTTTTAGTGTAAATTTCTTGCTACAAACAGGTAAATGATCAGATCTATCGGAATTGAATGAACATGTTTTGAATGTTTTCTAATTTCATTTTTTTTTTTAGTTGAAGAAATTACTGCTTCCCTTAAGAGGTCAAAGCCAATTTCCAGCGCTTCAAATTGTCCTCTTGCATGATAATTGTTAATAATAATGAATAAACTGATAACTGATCTTATAACTTGTAGTGTATGAGATTTACGACATCTTGTTCTAGTCTTACCCACCAAGTCTAAACCAAAGCGTCTAGCTGTGGTGTTGTTCAGCTTATTGGCTCATTTAGCAGCTTGGTTCAGTGAGCTTGCTTTAAAAAACATGATGTGACTCCAAATTCATAGACGTGACAGAATGTCCAGTGGAATTTATACAAATGAAGTCATAAGATAAAGAGCTTGATCTAAGTGCTGCGGAGCTGCTGCTCCAAACATTCACTGAGAGGACTAGTTCTGGTTCAGCAAGAGCTAAATCAGTGTTTTCACATAAAAAACGTTCAGTTTTAGGCTTTAAAATGTTTTTAAGGGGCGAACCTGTATATTCAACTTTCCTTCCTCTTGTTACAAAGAAAGAAAGAAAGAACGAAGCAAGAACTTGTAAGAAGATCTGAAAGAAAGAAAAGTGTAGAAAAAGAATTTGTAAAGAGAAATAAAGCAAGAAAGAAAGAGGAGAAGGACAGGAATGAAAAAGGGATGAGAAAATGGTAATAAAGAGAAAGAAAAAGCATAAAGAATGTGAAGCAACAGAACTGGTAGGGGAAGAGAAACAAACCAAGTAGATTTTAGAAAGAAAATAAGCATAAAGGAAGGAAGGAAAAAAGAAAGAAAGAAAGAAAGAAAGGAGTGGGATATACGACAGAAACATGAAGTTGGCAGAAGAGAGGTGATAAAAAGATAAAGCGAAGGAAAAGAGCATAAAGGAAGTGAAGAAGAAAATAAGGAGCGGGCGAATGGGGGATGGAGAAAGAAAAAGAAATATAAAAGTAAAGACTTGGCAAAAAAATTTAAAAGAGAAAGAAAGAGGCAAAGAAGAGTGCAAAGTTTGGAGGAAAGAAAGAAAAGTGTAAAGGAAAGAAGGAAAAAATTAAGAAAGAAAGAAAGAAAAGAGCAGGGGAAATAAAACAGAAACTTGGGTGCTGAACGAAAGGGAATAAAAAAGTGAAAGAAAGGAGGAAAGTGTAGTGGGAGGAAATTTTTGATCTAAAATTTTTACCTTTTTTTTCAAAAATTAAAAGAAATAATGATGAATTTGTTGTTAGTGTTATTATTTTGTAGTCTGTTTAATGATGACGAAAAAGTCTAGGATGTGATCTTTTTTGCTCAGAGCTCCACATCTCCTGATTAAAGCCAAGCAGCTTTGGGTAGCGAGGATGAGGAGGATGAGGATAAGGGGGACTGGATGTGGAGCGTCTCTCAGGGTGAAGTTCAGGCTCGAGCTCATCATTCGCAGCAATCACCGGACTAAACATGAGCATTAGCTAGCGCTTTGAAGTCTTAGAATGTAAACAGCTGGCGCGTTTCCCTGACGCATATTAGCATCACTAATGTGTGTAGTATTTTAGTTTTATTGATTCTTTGAAATGGGAAGAAGAAAAAAATTCACCAGTTTCCAGACTGGCTGTGATTAGTGATAGTGTGTAAAATAATGGATTTTCGAAAGTGTAAAGGAGGGAGAGAAAAAAAGCAGCAGCGTGAGTCAATTTCTCGGCATGCGTTACAGAGCCCGAGCGTCTTTTTTTTTTTTCTTTCTTTTGAAATGTCAGAGGAATGTTCTTAAAAGCCCAGTTTCAGACAGATTAACGCGGACATGTTTATTTGCTCTGTGAAAAAAAGGCGTTTGTTATTGAACCAGCACTTTTTTTTATTTTTTGTCTTTTTTGCTTTGGATGCTTGACAGGAATCACTTGCTTTATCCAGTAATTATTTGAATTCAGATTCAGTTTTCAGCTGAAAACATTATGAAGTGCTGTGTGAAGGACGGACAAAGATTCAACTGGGTTCGACTTAACCACATAAGCGTTCGATTATTCCTGCTGGTCATCTACAAACAGAACTTCTGTTCTTGGCCAAAGCTGAGCAAATCCTCCCTCCTTACTTAAGTGGCTCGACGTTGTACATTTCCTCCTTGTTTTGTCAGTTTAACTGTAAAAGTTGATGAACTATATATCTCCTGTTCTGATAGAAGCTAAGGATATGAAATAGATCTTTAGATCTTTCAAATCTTGGCCACTGTCTTCGCTCAGAGATTTTTTTCCCTCCCTACCTCCAAGCGATAATGCATTGCTCTTCAGTTTTAAGTCCTCCTCCGACAAGCGCCCTGTGGATCCAGTACAGCAGCTCTAAAAGCCCCATAGTGTAAACAGTTTTTCATCAAATGCAGTTTACATTGAACTAATATGAGTTAAAAGTCTGCTAGCCACTGAGCCCCTAGTTTTACCCCACATGACTTTTTGTCCAGATATTCATCTTTCTATCTGTGGCCATTTGTATCTTTATGCCTCCTTTACTGTAAAAGAAGACCGATCTGAACAAATCTGCATGGGTTATTCAGATCAGCTATAATGTGGTTATTTGTGAATCCGAGGGCTGTTAAGTTTAAGCTAGGTTAAGCTACGCTCACATTATCTTGAAGCATGGAAAAGGTTTGCTGGTGAACAGCATCAGTTGCGGTTTTTGGTTTTAGAAAAGAGGTTTTAGACACTGTTTAACTTAGCAAGTCTGTTTGGACTGTTGTATAACTTGGGTTATTACACTATAGGTTGGTTCCAGCTGGTCAGGCTAGTTCTTGCTGGACGAAAACAGTATATCTTGTTTAATGCTTTTAGAGGGGTATTGGACATTTATAGTACATGCAGGTTCTAGGTGGACAGGATTGTATGGGTTGATGGTCCATAGTTGAAGGTTCAGCCTGATTTGGAGACTTACAGGCTGCATCTAACTGGTTAGATTGATTGGTCAGGCCTGGTGTAACTTGTCAGGCTTGTTTGGTATGATGGTGTTAGGAAGGTTCTAGACACCTGCAGGCTGGTCCTACCTGGTCAGGCTTGTTGGGTTTGATGGTATTAGAGTGGTTTTGGACATTTGCATGCTAGTCTTATCTGGTCAGGCATGGTTTGTTTGATGGTACTGGGGGGCGGGGGAGTTTGCATACATATCTTCAGACTGGTTTAAGTTGGCTGGGTTTACCTGCCTTGTTGGTCAGACTGATCCTAGCTGGTCAGGCTTGGTTTAGTTTCCGGCTGGTATTTGGTTACATTACAGGGATTTTGGATATATGCCTTCTGGTTCTAGCTGGTCAGGCTTGTTTGGTTTGATGTTACAAGTGTGTGCAGGCTGATTCTAGCTGGTTGGGTTGGTCAGCCCGGATAGTCAGCCTGGTGACACTAAAGACACTTGGACATTCATACACTACTTTTAGCTGATCAGGCTTAATTGGTCTAGTTTGTTGGGTTTTTTTTCTGGCAATGCTGGATTAAACTGGTAAGGTTAACAAGCCTTGTTGGTTAGGCTGGTTCTAGGCAATCAGGCTGGGATCAACTAATTTCAGTCAGGCTGCAAGTCACCTTGGCCAATCATCAAAGAGTGGCCTAAATGAAAATAAGACCAGTAAAACATCTTATCATAATCTAAACTGTCAGGATTATCATATAAAATGCACCGTACAGGCTGCAGGGAGTTTAGTCCTCTATTGTTTCTTCTTTAAGTCAACCTTTAAGCATTAGTGAGTTGAGCAATTTGAAAGAAAACAGATCTTTCTCTTTCTCTCTCCTTCATTTTTGAAGAATTTCTTTCTGATCTAAAAACAGAAATGTATTATATTTAGAGCTCTTCACTACACAAGCCTTGGTTAAAAGCTAAAGCTTTGTGTATCATTGAAACATTTCCATTCCCGGATGAGGGATACGCCCTTGAAAGGGCCTACGGTAAGTTTAATGGAGGGAAAGTTTGATCTCTCAACCAATTCGGTGCTCCAGTGTACGCTTATTTATGACTTTAATTAGCTAAAGGTATTAAATTAGAGACCAAAATAAACATTCCAATCCTGGTCAGTTCCACTTTTCCTTTTTTTCCCCCCCTCATGTCTTTGTCTCAAATTCCTTGGATGCTCTTGCAAAGTGATTATGCCGTTTCAGGGGCAAAACTTTAGAGTGTTTTTATCCACACACACACAAAAAAGAGAGGACGTATTAAAAGGGACAGGCAGCTGCTCCTGTAACGATAAACACTCGGCAGCAATTACTCAGATTAAACATTTTCTTCTGTTTTCGTCCGTCTGTATGCGCCTGAACTGGCAAATGCTCTCTTGATGCGACGCAGCAAACGTCACACACAAAAGAGCGGTAATTTGCAATCTGCATTCCTTTCTGATTAGCCTGCCAGATTAGAGCCCTGTCTGTTTCTATTACAGCTAATAGCAGAATTGTTTGTTGTTGCGTTTAAGTAGAGACAGGGACGCAAATCGTATGCTAACCCGTTCATCATGCTAGCTCCTTCGGGTACAAAGCAGCGGTGGGATTTTCTTCCTAACCTCCAAATCAGTGCCAGATCATCACGACGAACAGCAATCAGTTTAGCGCAGCCGGGTCTAAAGAGATCCGAGGCAGATCCTGGCTAGGGCTTGATGTGCTGGGTTTTTTTTTAAATGGTGCAGCTGGAGGAAGCAGGAATACCATTGAGTTTACTCAGTCACTCTGCTGTGACGGGAACTAGCCTTCACGGGAAGATACAGAGATGAGAGGAAGGTCTTAACAGGAAATGATAAAGAGGGAAGATACAGCATTGATTGTTACTCAGGGAGAAAATAGTTCTTGCCATGCACTTTGAAGTTTCATGCACGTATGAAAGTATGAAAGGCTTTTTTTTTCTTTACTCACTTGTTGAGGCGATACAAAGCATGAAAAATATCTGCACACCGATCTGAGTGTTTTTGTAATTAGTCAGTGACATCGAAACACTAGCTTTTAAACTGACAAGTGGTGAAGCAGCACGCGAGCACTCAGGACCAGTTCTGTGCAAATAAGGTATGACATAACAAAGCTAAAGCCGCAAATCCGCATGACTAGCTGGAACGCTTTCTGAAACCTAACCTGAGACGTATGCTCTCCAGTGTTTCTTCGGTTTCCCACTCACAAATGTAGATGAAGAAAAATCAAGCCTGGAAGGAAGTAGCGAAAGACCCTTAGCGCTACTGGTGATCATAGCTAGCTAGTACAGTTAGCTTGCTTTGCTAATCAAAACTGATAGCAATGCCTGCACAAAAGCTAGCACATAATCTTTAAAGGTCCCATATTTTACTAATTCTAAAACAGGTTAACAAATGTCTCACTACACTGAAAGTATGTGTGTGTTGAAGCTCCAGGCCTCAGATGATGCTCTTCTTTTGGACCTTTAATTTTCTCCTTCTCCAAACACGCTGTTTTATTGTTTATGAAAATGAGGAACTGCTGAGTCATTCTTATATGAGGTCACATTAGGGGAAGAAAATCTAATTGGCTTGTTAAAGCCATGGCCTCTCAGGTAAATGGATTATATTTTTTTTAAATTTGCGTTTAGTTTCTATTATTCTTCATATGAGAGAAAAAAAAACATGCCTTTGAACGTTACAGCAGTAGCAATTACTTTTCACGATGTCATTATATGCTCTTTTGAAAGTATTGTACGTATCATTACTCACTACGTTGCACACACAACATTAAAGATTAAGATTGGTTCAGGGAACATTTTCCACATGAATGAGGACTAACTGCGCTCTCAGATTTGATCATAGTCTGTAATTTATCCTGTATAATTTATTCGTTTTATACACTTTTATTTTGGTAGCTTTCCTAAATTTTGTAATTTTTTCATTTAATTGTGCTCTCCAGTTCAATTTATTAAATCGCAGAGAAATCTTTCCTTTCATGTAACAGGCAGCCATATATATATTAAAGACATATAGATATTTCACTGCATATTATTCTGTGTATGCCTCTGTAAATAAAATTAGAATTCATTCCTGTTACACAATTTATAGCAGATTACAGAAGCCACTACACCCTGGCATTGTTAATAAAATAAAACTGTATAGTCTTTCCTTTGTTTTTACTCAACGTCTTCTAAGTTTATATCAAAATTTCTCTCCGTCTCTCTCTCTCCCTCTCCAGATGTGGACGAGTGCGTGGAGACCATAGACAACTGCAGCATCGACGCTATCTGCCAGAACACATTCAGATCGTACAAGTGCATCTGCAAGTCCGGTTATAAAGGAGACGGAAAGCACTGTGAAGGTATGGCTCACGAAAAATGAACAGATGAATTAGCCAATGAATTATCTTCAGCCCAAGCAGAATTGGAGATGTTACAAAGCACGCGTTTGATCGGTCATCAAGCATTTGAATACGCTCTGGTGGGTTTCACATGAAATCTTTAAGCTTTCCCTTGCAATCTTTCTCATGAGTGTGCTTCCGGGGTTCCTTTCTGCATGGGGATGCGACTCACCCGGAAGCGCTTGATTTGATATTATTAAGATACCTAGGTGTCGATTTGATTTGTACTGCGATTCTGTAAGTTAGCGCTGTCGCCTTGCACCTCCAGAGTCCCGGTTCGATTCCCGGTCAGGCTCGATTCCCGTCTCTGTGTGCATGGAGTTTGCATGTTCTCCCGATGCTTGGTGGGTTTCCTCCCACAGTCCAAAGACATGCAGACATTAGACTAATTGGCGTTCCCAAATTGCCCGTAGTGTGAGAGTGAGTGTACTGTATATGTGTGTGCCCTGCGTTGGATTGGCACCCTGTGCAGGGTGTACCCTGCCTCGTGCCCTAAGCCTCCTGGGATAGGCTCCAGGACCCCCCTGACCCTGAATACAAGATAAAGCGGTATAGACAGGGAGTGAGTAATATTGAGAAATGCGGTTTGATAAATTCACTTGTCCTTGGTAGTGGAAAACGATTTTTTGGAACATGTTGTCTAGCAAACTTGTAAAGCTTTCTTTAGCTCTCTGAGATGTTTCCATGATTTATTAGAGCGTTCATTACCTTTAACTACTCAGTGTTTGTGTGTGTGTGTGTATCCAAGCCTAAGGTAACGGCGTACTGCTTTAGCTCCTTGGCTGCACTTTCCTCTTCCAGAGTCGTAAGGATCAAATGAACACTTTTGTAGAAAAGATTTTATTTAGGTCTATTTACTGCCCAGGAAATTTCTTACACGTGTTTAGTGATTATTTGGGATTCGAAAGCGAGCGTCTGTAAGCGTTGCCAAACAGGCGGTGATGTGATATTCAGCAGGGGGATGCCGAAACCCGGGGGCTATTAATATTTCTTCTCTCTGGATCTGAAGCTCATCGGAATGCTCATCCATCTCTCCTTTTATCGCTCAGACAATTTTCACCTTGTCCCATCAACATTCCCGGGTTCACTCCTGTTCTCGTTCTTCCTGGCCCTCGGTTGCCTGTGGCCGCCTGCCATGAATGTTATAAGCATTATAAATGAGGACATGAACTAAGTCATAAAAGCATTAAAAGGCTTGGATGTTGAGTAGAACGTTGCGGGCGGGCTGCCAGTTATGAGAGAACGTCCGCCGAGGTTCGTTGAAAGGAGAGAGGGCGCGTGCGGTGTAAGAGGCCGCTGTGTTGTCTGGCTGCCTCGGCTCTCTAAATAACCCCCTTTGACTGCAAATGCCCCTGGGCAGAAGCTCAGAGGGCCATGAGATGGACTGCACTTCGTGCTGACCTAGGATCAGTGTCTGAATGCCTTAATCTTGAAAGGAAGGTAAATCGGCGATTCCTAATCCTTCCAGAGCCTTTGCTGAACTCAACAAGAAAAGAATCGACAACTAAGAGAAAGAAGGAGCATAAATGAAGCAGTGATATCAAGCAGCAGGACAGTGTTAAAAGCACTGTTCTTGGATGGAAAAAACGACAAATTTCAACAGCTGCATCTGTCTGTTGCTGAGTTATGGCATATAAACAGTGTGATTATAATGAATGAGAGTCGAGCGAGTGGCTGCAGCCCTCTGCCTTCGTCCGGCCGACCCGGCGTTACAGCGCTGACACTCTTTTGATTTACGTGACCCGAGTTTCAGAACGTTGGAATAAAAATGAGTGGAGAATGCTGATTCACAAGCGAACTCAGCAAAGGGCACCAGAGGAGTCTGGGTAATTAGTGCTCAATTGGGCAGCAAACAAGAGGGGATGGTCTACATGTTCTTGACTCCGAAGAGAAGGGTTGAAAAAAAAGTTCAACCTAGTCAAGCAGAGCACTTAAAGAGCTCCTATGTTTTTTCAACTGTCGGGTTTCTTCTTATCAGCGCAACTGGAGACTTCCACCCTTTGCCAGCAACTGTTCTTTCAATTCAATTCAATTCAATTTTATTTGTGTAGCGCTTTTAACAATTTTCATCGTCGCAAAGCAGCTTTACACAATCAAAAGAATTCTTCACTCCTGGAAGGTTGATGGTGCATCTGTGGTCCAAAGAAGAAACCTTGTTGGGACCTGAGACAAACTTCCAACCAAAGACCCTATGACAGACTGGCCGTGTGTTGATTTTAGTTTAGATTTAAAGTTTAGGTTAAGCCATTGGACTACTCCTTGGAAGGTCCATGGTCTCCAACACCACCAGGTTGCACCTTTTGGGCCCTTAATCAAGGCCCTTAACTTTCAACTGTTCACATGTATAAAGAGATCAACTGTAAGTCACTTTGGATAAAGGCACCAGCCAAATGCCGTAATGGGCAAAAATGGAAGAAAGCAACAAGCATGTCCAGTTATGTCCTCCTGGATTTAGCAGTGACAAATGGCTGTGAAAAATTAGCCACCGGATCTTCAGCATTCCAGCAACCGACATGTTAATAATTCAGACAGTTGAGCTTCTTTGTAGTCGACCGATTTGCATCAAACTGTAGTTGCGTAATGAAAGTACTTGGTATCCAACTACAACGACTGCTTTTATAGATTGTCATGTGATTTTCTCTTTGGTCACTAGCTATATATACCAATCAGCCATAACATTTACACAGTGATCGCAAAGGCCCACTCGTCTGGTCCGATCCCATAGAAAAAACAATGTTGCACAAATTGCTGAAAATTATAAAAAGGCATCAAAACACCCAGTATGCCACAGCCTACCACATACTGGGCCCAGCAAATAAAGACTCCAAATGTTGGACCAATCTGATCAAGCCCCCGTGGGACGTGCCAGACAAAGGAGTCTGATCCAGGGAGTCTGATCCACCCAGGAACCGAAAGCACCCAAAAGATCTGCTGCCAACGTCTTGGTGCCAGATGCCGCTGCACACCCCTAGAGGTCTTATGGAGAAATTCCCCAAAGGCCAGAGCTGCCCCGGTGCACAAGTGGATCCTACACTAAACACATATATACTCACTACGGGCAATTTGGAAATACCAGTGGGTGGAAACCAAAGTACACGAAGGAAACCCAGGCATGGGAAGAAGTGTTTCCTCTCAATACTGACCAGGAGTGTTTTCTCCTTCTTACATCCTCATATACAAGAGTTCTCCTCTCGTGTTACTGCTTCCAGTCTAAATTATACCTGTGTAGTTATTAACATGTTGCCTCTTAAGAAAGGAAAATAAAGCCGTAGCGCAATATCATATCATATTGTGTTTATGCTCTAATCATGTCTTTTTTTGTGTCTCACTGCAGACATCGACGAGTGTATTAGCGAGTACAGCGGAGGATGTGTCCACGAGTGCATCAACATCCCGGGGAACTACCGGTGCACGTGCTTTGACGGCTTCCGTCTAGCGCACGACGGCCATAACTGCCTAGGTTAGTCTGTGTGTCTGTGCATCCATGTGTACCTCATATTGTGTTGACGTGCCGAGCAAAATTCCCCCGCAGCCTCTAATAATAATCTTTCGTCCTTCCCTGGCGCCCCTCCGAACATCCAGGCGCACAAGCACTGTGTCGTGGAGCGTGTGTTTGGGCTCGACGAGTGCATTTCTGCTACATTTACTAACCGAATGTTCCAGATCAGCAATGTCAATCTAAACAAAGCTTCCATGTGCGACTCAGATTGGGGTTATGTAACCGACTAGGCGACTTCAGATCTTTAACTGAAAGCAGAACGAGCGCATGCAAATAACCAAACCAAAGTGAATGTTTTATGGGTAATCATGTAGTTTTATTATCCTCCTTCGTTCTCTCTTTGTTTCTTCCTCTCTCTGTGGATAACGTGGATAAATTCCCTTAGAGCAATAAAATCCGTGTGGCCGTCGATGAGGCCTGCATAAGAGGATCATTTCTTTATCTCACGCACCATCGGAACCCTTTAGCCACTTGTGCTCACCGTGTTCCAGTTTGTTTTATCTAAATCATACTTATTGCGTCTTTAAACACAATAATATGGGGCTGCTCTCTGACTTTACTGATTACAGGCCCAGGCTTGTAGAACACCCAGTCCCTCTTAAAGCCTTTTCTAACTGATCTTTATCACCAGGAACACAAAGTAATCTAATACACACTTGCAAAGAGCTCTCTTCTGCAATCGTACCATCTCCCGTTCGCGCTCAGTGCTCGCTTGCAAACACAGTGCACCGTTTCGGTTCATTTAGCCTGACTGGCCCTGGTGGAGATCATTCGCGTCCGTGCCGGGCAGGCGTGTAATTCGTTATCTCTGCTTCTCTGGCCCACCTACAGGCCTCCTTTGATATCTGCGAGTGTGGCTTGTTTACTTTATGTCCCTCGTCGGCACTCAATCGAAGTGTTTTGTGCTGGTCACATCTGAGCTGACGGCAACAAGGCCAAGTAAATAAGCAGCTCCGCAAAATCGATTTCTCTTATCTCCGTGCCATCTGGAATCCATGCTCTCACTTTGGGTGATTGGGATTCTTATTCATGCCCAAAATGTGTCAAAACACAAAGATCATCTTAAAATGATTTAGGATCATATATAAAAGCTCTGACTCTTGTTAGGTAGGTTATAAAAAACTTTGTTCCAGTCTCTTCCACAAGGAAGTGCAGCATGAGTTAGGGAAAGTGCTCTAATCACCTTTAATCACACTTCATCCTGGGGTCACAACAGATCCGGAGCCTGAGTAAACCGGATTCCAGGACCACTGCAGGACTTAAAGGTCTCAGAGCTTCTCCAAAGTGTGTGCGTTGTACTCCAGCTCAATGCGATAAGAACTTACAATATTAACATGTTTTTAACATGTCATAAATCTAGAAATTTTAACACATTACTCAGATTAATCCTAAGACCATGTTTGACCCTAATGGCTTCCCATAATCCCAGCGGGGTTACACGGCTGTGTGAGATAATCACTCATCATCATCTCACTCACTCATCATCTATACTGCTTTATCGTGTATTCAGGGTCACGGGGGGGCCTGGAGCCTATCCCAGGAGACTTAGGGCACATGGCAGGGTACACCCTGGACAGGGTGCCAATCCATCGCAGGGCACAGACACACACATACACTCACTCATTCACACACTACGGGCAATTTGGGAACGCCAATTAGCCTAACCTACATGTCTTTGGACTGTGGGAGGAAACCGGAGTACCTGGAGGAAACCCACCAAGCACGGGGAGAACATGCACACAGAGACGGGAATCGAACCCGGACCCTGGCGGTGCAAGGCGACAGTGCTAACCACTACACCACCGTGCCGCCTGAGATAATCACGTTTAACACAAATAATAAGATGACTGAGGAAACAACACCAGGTGTGCTGAACAACAAGTTCCATTATAAAAAGCTTCTAGAGGGACGTTTGGGTAAAACCAAAGTTAGGTGCTCGAGCGACCTCCGAGGGGAACCATTTTTACAAGAATACATTAAGCGTAAGATGTTGGAGCGGTGCCACGGGCGGTTAAGACTTTACTTATTGGATATTGGTTATTGGATCTGAGGATCCATGTCAAAGCCCTGAGTGGGTCACCACCCGCGACCCCCCCCCCCCCCCCCCCCCCGCTACCCAACAACTGCATGCAGTTCCAGTCCCATTTGAGAGATTTTATTTTAACAGTTGTTAAATGTGAATGTTTGAGGTAATAAATCTGCAGTCTGATTCCTCTAACCAGTTTGACATGCATTTTTTTCTTACTCCAACATTGCGTGTTTATAATATAAGTAAATCTGAGGATTTTAGATTAGATTAAAATTTGTAGCACGAAATGCAATTTCTTTATATCTCCTTTTATTTCAATCCTCCTACAAAGGCAGCATTTCAGTGTTTATGTAAATGAGCTACACAGCTGAGAGAGACCCCTCCAGAGACCAGCATAGTTGAGCAAAAAGGGGCTCTTCTTATATGAGGTCACAATAGGGGGAAATCCAATAGGATTGTTTAGGCTCCAGACAATAAAAATAAATAAATAAATAAATAAATAAATAAATAAATATTGTCTGGTCCCCATTCTGCCTCACTCAGAGCTCAGAGGGACGGCCAATACGCCGCCCATGTCCGGATATTTTCTTGGTGTTAGACATTTTAAATGTTTAAATACCCAGAAAAGCAACGCCTTTGGTGTGCACTGTACATGCAGTGTGGTTGTTATAAAATTTAGGCTGTTATGATTTCCTCGTGTGAATTTCATACGTTTCCAGCTCCGAGTTCTACGCCAGTGTTTGTGCCTTTTCACATAAGCTGAGCTGTGCAAATGGAAAATAGCTTAAGAGGTTGAGATTTAAATTGTGCGTCCATGTTGCCAAACCGGTGCCCACACCTCTCACCAAACTGGATAAGCAGACGGCGTAAACAGTGTCATCTTTGATAAATGCGTGATGAATGTGTCATGTATTCTTTGCTTGTTTGGCCTACCCCTATCTCCTCCATCAGTAAAACCTATTTCTGTTATATACACAGCAATTTAGATGTGATGTAGAAAGCTAAGAGCTGCGGCATTACGCCCCCATCCCGTTTTAAACTGACTTCTTGTGAAGACCTGGCCATCTCGAGCTCTACAGTGCAGCTAAAAATACCTGACTCGGCTGACTCCTCATTTCCATGGGCTCTTTTTCTTTTCTTTTTTTTTTAGTGGAAAGAGGAAAAGTGAAAAATCCTTTAATCTTGTCAGGAAAGACTTTATTCTGTTTGTTTGGATTTGGCTTTCCCCGTGCCCTTCCCTCGAGCCGGTGAAAGAACGAGTCTTGTTTCGAAGGGTGAATCCTTGGATTAGTGTTGAGACAGTTAAGCCTCTGGTCAGCTCTTTTAGAGGTTCTGTCTCCCCTGAGCTTTTCTGCTTTTCTTCCATGAAAGCCAGGGTGAAGCCAGCACAGTGTTTATCCATGTCATTATTTCTGCCTGTCCTCCTTGCAGAGGTGTGTGGCTAAATATTTGCCGTTTTCTGGCGTGCCGAAACATCATACGGTTTCTAAAAACCTACAAATTAAAAGTACAAACAGGTTAAGGGGAGAGTTTGCACCTGTTTTATAGATGGGGTCTGCATTCCGCTTTGATTCACTTTTGGACAAGGCCTCGATGTTATAGGCCACACACACACATACACACATCAAATAGCAGTGGGTTACATTTCTTTTTGGCTACAGGAGTGTTTCAGGCACAGTATAGACAGGACAGGCTTTCTGGTTGATCATTGGGGTGATGATATTGGTCTTGTCAAACCCATGTGCTACAACCTGACTATGAAGTGGCATTCACAGAGCAAGGATTCATAATTCGATCATCTCGGTTTCCTCTGGGTTATTTAGTTTCCTTCCATCTCCTAAAAGAATAACAATGGATGGCTTGGCTGCAACAAATACCTCTAGCTGGGACTAAATGTCCAAATGCAGGTCTGAATGGTATCCTGCAATTGACCGGCATCCCATCCAATAGACATGTAACCCATTAATGAATGTGTTATTCAGAATAAACAGAGGTTGTTCAAATGTAAAAACGGATATTTGTATATCTGTAGTTGGCAGCAGTGGTGGCTCAAACCGTTACGGCTATGGGATACTGATAGAAAGGTCAGGGGTTCAGGCCCAAGACTCTCCAAGTTGCCTCTGTTGAGCCCTTGAGCAAGGCCCTTAACCCTGTCTGGGGTATCCTGGTTGACCCTGAGCTCTGACCCCGGCTTCCTAACTGGGATATGTGGAAAATAATTTCATTGTGCAGTAAGGTACAGTACAGACCCAAAGTTTGGACACACCTCCTCATTCAAAGAGGTTGAATTTGTATTATGGCAAGAAAAAAGCAGCTAAGTGAAGAAAGAAACGAGCGGCCATCATTAAGAAATGAAGGTCTGTCAGTCGGAAAAACTGGGAAAACTTTGAAAGTGTCCCCAAGTGCAGTCACAAAAAGCATCAAGCGCTACAAAGAAACTGGCTSRCATGYRSACCGGCCCAGGAAAGGAAGACCAAGAGTCACCTCTGCTGCGGAGGAGAAGTTCATCCGAGTCACCAGCCTCAGAAATCGGCGGT
>QMIH01000122.1:235985-332565 GCA_003987875.1 Clarias batrachus
AACAACTGTTAAGAGGAGACTGTGTGAATCAGGCCTTCATGCTAGAATATCTGCTAGGAAACCACTGCTAAGGACAGGCAACAAGCAGAAGAGACRCDYTTGGGCTAAAGAACACAAGAAAGAAAACTCGCTGAATGAGAAGGGGTGTCCAAACCTTTGGTCTGTACATGTGATAAACAATTGAATCTTAATATTAATACTATTTCTATACTATACTATAGTATACTATTAACACTAGTTTTCATAAAGTTGATGTGGCATCAGTTTAAGACTAAAAGTGTGCATCTGGACCGGGATACCATTGGACACAACTTTTATTTTCACGCAAGTTAATGTGAATCTTGTGGGGCCAAAAAAAAAAAAAGACCTTTCAATCATTAATCATTGGTAGCTGCCTGTTACAGTACATTAAATTAGTCTCCCAGAGGTTTATATTTGAGGCAACAGAATCAGAGTTTGAATGTTCTTCATGTTTGGTGGATTTCCACTTGGTACTTCGGTTCCTCCGACAGTCCAAAGAACTGCAGTAGATTGACTGGTGTTTCCAAATTGCCCATAGTGTGTGTGTGGTTGTGCCCTGAGATCCTGCATCTACTGTATAGTGGGTCACCACCTTGTGCACTAAGTCCCGCCCTCCCAGGATAAGCAGTATTGATTCTGGACAGATGAATAGAGAACGTGGCATTGTGTTACACTGCTAATTCCCAGGCTGACTTTTGGTGTTCCTGGGATGGACTCTGCATCCAAGTGCTTAGTGTAGATGAATTAATATATTCAATCGATTATCAGGACTAATCTTAATTAATAATAACGGATTCTAACAAGAGATATCTCTCTTAGCTGCGACCGTAGATGCAATCGGATGCGAGTTTTATTCCCCCGGCCGTGTCCAATGGTTCACAGGGGGTTCGGAGCGTCGTTCCGTCTTGTTTTTACGATTCCAGCAATGTGTGTAACACCTGCGTCGCAAATCCCAGATTCCTAACGTGGCCCGGTTGAGTGTGCGCTGGTGTGAATTACCAGTAGAGCGTATTGCACGATGGAAGTGGATCAACCTGCTTGATTTGACAGCTGTTGGAATGAAGCATGCTGAGATTTATTACTGTAAAAACAAGGCTGTAAGTGAGACGCAGAGGACCGTCACCACGTCCACGTCAAGGAACAGACAGAAAGCTCATTCCGACCGAGTGCGTTGCTGAGCTGGTGGCTTGCTAACGTTAAGGACTAGCACGGCTACCATGATTCCCAGCAGACTAGAAGAGTCTTTTACTAAAGATTATTTCTTGTGATTGGTGATTGTATCACAACATCAAGAGTTTCCTGCCAACTGAAACCGATTTCAAATGAAGCCTTAATTCTAAACTCGACCTACATCTAACTAGGCTCTGATTAGAAATCGATATTTCCCTTAACACAACTGGCTACCGAACACCTGCTCTAGAACGTCACACCGATCAAGAAGCATCAGTCAC
Source organism: Clarias batrachus (assembly GCA_003987875.1). Taxonomy (NCBI): domain Eukaryota; kingdom Metazoa; phylum Chordata; class Actinopteri; order Siluriformes; family Clariidae; genus Clarias; species Clarias batrachus. The sequence continues at coordinate 237,458 of QMIH01000122.1, forward strand.
GTTGACAAAATAATCCACGTCCTGTACCTGCGTGTGTAAGCGTGTAAGAGAGCGCGGGAGTGCGCGGGACGACAGACAGGACGAGGTCTCATTTTTCAGCTCTGAGGCAGCCTTTTTTAACCTGATTACATTTTCGTTTCTCTCCGGAGAGTTTTTGCGAAAAGAAAAACTTTTAAGTGCAAATAACCCGAGCGCTCGCCAGAATCCCTTTCCTTTTCAAAATATTTGCTTTGGACGCCGGCCGTCTCCTTCACATAGCGCAGGCCTCTGTAGGAGCCGAGTGACGAGAGGACGTGAGCTGCAGGGGCGACGGCTCATTTAGGAGTGTGTCTGAGAGAGACGGTGTGTATGTGCCGATGTCCAGGCTCGGGTTTAACAGCTGCTCGTTAAGTCATTGATCTCTTGGCGCTCGGCTCCTCTGTGTTTTGTGTCCGTGACTCTTGTAACATGGGTCATTTTTCATCGATTACTTTCATCTGCTCATGAGGAAATGAACGATCCTTGTTCTCCAGATGGTTCTCGCTTGGTGAAATTTATGCTCTTTGTCTCATGTTACGCTTCTCGGTTATTCTTTGATACGCTGATTTCTGGTGTAATTGAGAACGTGGGGTTATTTCAACAGATCAGATTGTTGGAGATTAAACCGTTATTAAATGATTGGAGAGGCGCTTTTCAGGGCCGCACAGACTTGCACTGGCGTCTGGGCAATAAATCAAAATGACTGTCAGAAGCCCAGGGGTGTTTCTCGACCCGGTTTCGATCGGACGAGGTGACTGACCTCGAATAAAATGAACTTTCCCCTTTTTTTTTTTATCCCAAATGAAGCCGGCCAACTTTGGGAATTTCATTTGTGAATCTACAGTAATTCACAAGGGCTGCTCGTCGCTCCAAGACTTTTAGTGGTTTCTAATGGATCTGATTGTGTGTCTAGCACCAATAGTTTAATGGAAAGTGTTTAATGCTTTAGAATGGTTCAGAATGGTTCCTTGACAGACCTCTTACGTTCATATGATTCTGATTGGTCAAAGGGTGTTGAATGATTGTCTATCACGATAGTAATCTCTCGTAGTAATTAAGAATTAAAAAAGGAATTGAAAAATGTATCGCCCGTTTTGGTGATAAATCGTTCATTTACATGTCAGATCATACATCGCAGTAATGTTGATAACGTTCCTATATCAGTACAACTCAGGTGTGTGTTTAATAAATAGATCAATTGAGGGATGGATAGACTTTTATTGTGATAAAGTACACAACATTTTTTATCAGAATCCAGAACAGACGGGAATCAGAAAGGATCTCACTCACTCACTCATCATCATCTATACCGCTTTATCCTGTATTCAGGGTCACGAGGGCGGAGCCTATCCCAGGAGACTTAGGGCACATGGCAGGGTACACCCTGGACAGGGTGCCAATCCATCGCAGGGCACAGACACACACACACATACACTCACTCATTCACACACTACGGGCAATTTGGGAAGACCAATTAGTCTAACCTACATGTCTTTGGACTGTGGGAGGAAACCGGGGTACACAGAGGAAACCCACCAAGCACGGGGAGAACATGCAAACTCCATGCACACAGAGTCGGGAATCGAGCCTGGCCGGGGATCGAACCCGGACCCCTGGCGGTGCAAGGCGACCGTGCCGCCTCATAAGGGATCTCCAGATACGATATTATCACGATACCCAGGTGCCGATTCAACCGATTTCTGTTGCTATTCTGCAACTATCACAATTTTATAAATTATATAATTATGATGTGAATGTAGCTTTGTTGTTGTTGTTGTTGTTGTTGTTTTACGATCCACTTTTACATGATGTCACTCACCACTTTTTGTTAGTGAAAAAGTTTATCCACTAGCCATATAAGAGCTTTCAGCTAGGGAGAGAGAGAGAGAGAGAGGCGTGTACACACAGAACCAGATGGAAACCAACCAACTGCATCTTTTTAAACTTCTTCTCATAGAGTCTTACAGAGCAGCGTGATACACGCGGAGGAAAGTGCCAACGTCTTCCACCTACACAAGCCAACAGATGTGCATGTAACTGTTCCCGCCACCAGGTTAGCTCTCGCGGCTAGCTAGTTCAATTTCAAACTCATGATGTGAATTGAGTTTAACTTCAATCCGCGTTTACGTTGCACTTTTCATGTTTTATTTATTTATTTATTTAACACAGATGCTCGTCCGTTTCAGTGATCTCTTCAGATCTTTGCCTGTCACTCTGGCTTATTTCTTTAAGAACTGGGTTAAGTTGCTGTTGTATGTTTTGGGTCATTGTAACTGGGCGTCCACCATGTGCTACAGTACCAAAGTAGACTGGTGAATTTCTAAAGTCTTTAAAATCACTTTGTAACCCTTTCCAGCTTTTTGTAAATCAACAATTCTTGATCGCCGATCCTCTGTAGGCTCTTGTTGTTGACGGGGCGTGGCTCAGATTAGCGTATTCGAATGCGGAGAAACTCGAAAAGTTTGAGTGGTTTTTAATCAGACAAAGTAGCTCTAGTCCACACCTCCAAAATATAGTGTACAAAACTGGCTTTAAGGACGGTTTGAGTGGTTTTGTGTGTGTGTGTGTGTGTGTGTGTGTGTGTTTGTTAGTTGTTGAAGCACAGTACGGCGATGAGACTCACAGTACAATATATGAGCGGTGCGGCCATGAATGACTATTCCCGTTGATAAATTTAGTGGTAACTGTACACACAATCATCACCAGCACCACTTGCATGTTACAGGAACTGGGAGTTTTTGCCATGTACACCTGAACAGTCCTGACCTCGCTTTAAGCCATTTCCACATGTTTGGGTCATTAACGGAGTTCCTGGGAGGCCGGCGTTCCGGACATGGCTTCAGCGGACTAATAAAACGTTCTACCTTGATGATACCCAAGCACTCGTGACTGTAACGTAATAATATAAGAAATACTTCAAATAATAACTTTAGTAGTGGTGTAACAAAATGAAATCTATTCAGACCCCATGGGTGTTCCTGGAGGTTCTTCACGGGCCCGGTTCCAGAGCCATAGTTCTAGGTGACACGAGTCTTCTCGGGCCAGTTCGTAACACGACCTCGGCGCTACATTTCGTCCAGATCACGCTGCTCCAGTCAGAAGCCAGAGAGCAATAAAGCGCCTGGGTGACGTCCCACTTTAATATTTTCCTTACTGTTTTTCTCAGATTCGCGTTTAGAGTACTGGAACGCTTTTCTCTCTCGGGCGACTCGTATATTCACTTTAACTGTGAAAGCGGAGTCAGTCTGAAATCCCAATAAAAGCGTCTGTCTTCACGCGCTGCACCCGACCTGGAGCAAGTGGCTTCTCCTCGGGAGCATTTTAACATCTGTCCTGGATCGAGCATCACGCCAGGAGCTTACGGGAACGTCCTCGGCTGCTTCCTGACTCGAACTCGGGTCGTCGCGAGGGAGGTGCAGCAACACCGGCCGTGCTAGAGCCGCTCCTCTTAACCTTTTTTTTTTTTTTTTACGAGTACCATTAACTCAACAGGAGTTCTTTTAATGTCAGGTTTACTGAGTATTAGCTAGACGAGACGCCTGCGTCAGGAGATTTACGGCGGCTCAGAGCAGCGTTCACATGCATGAATTTACATATTAGTGTCATAAAAGGGGTTATTATTATTAAGAAGTCCAGCGAGGCCATGAATTATTATTATTATTATTAATATTTTTCTTCTTCTTGAGAAAACGGGGTAAACGTTTCTTGCTGAAGATCAAACACACGATTGAAAAACAAAATTGCTAGAACTGTGCGTATTTAACACTTTACAGTCCAGTATATACACCATATGCACATTTCCAGGTGACTAATGAAAGTGCAAACGGTTGGACTGTCTCTGTCATATGTGCAGCGGTTCGACACCGAGACGTCCTGACTGTAAAAAGCTCATTCTGTTCCAGTGATTTAATCAGGTATTATCACCGTCTCATCAACACTGCTAGCGTCACTCTTGCATTACCGAGCAGGACGTCAAGGCTGTGATGTCGGGGAATAAAACGGTGTTTATTTATTTTAGAAAGCAAATATTTTCTTCAGATCAGAGCAAAAAAAAAAAAAAACAAGAAGACAAAAATACCCATCGTAATCTGTTCATCCGTCCTGAGTGCTTCTGATTGACTCAAGTGCTCTACAGTTTAAATGATGAAAAATCTTTCTCTGTCTCACTGTCTGTCTGTCTGTCTCTCTCACTCTCTGTCTCACTCTATGTCTCTTTCTTCATTTTCTGGTTTTCTTAATATCCATTTCTCTTTTCTCTATGTTTCTGTTTGTCTCATTCTCTCTGTCTCACTCTCTCCATCTTACTCTCTATATGGTCATTAAGTAATTTTTCTCTCTACCTGTCTCTCTCTCTCTCTCTCTGTCTCACTTTTTCCTGTATGTTTCTTTCTCTCTCACCCTCTCTGTCTCATTCCCTCACTGTTTTTTTACCTGTCCCACTATATCTCGCACTTTCTCTTTCTCTCTCTCTCTCTCTCACTCACTTTGTCTCATTCTTTTCATTTTTTTTTCAATCTTTTCCACTCTCTGCCTGTCTCTCTCCATCTGTCTCACTCTCTCTCTGTTTATTTCTGTCTTGCACTCTTTGTCTATCTCTGTTTTTTTTTTCTTTTTTCAATCTCTCACTCTCTGCTTGTCACTCTGTCTCACTCTCTATTCATGCTGTCTCTCTCCCTCTCTTCGTTTGTTTCAATCACTTTCCTTCTATTCTGTTCTGTCTCTCGCTCGCTCTCTCTCCGTTTGTCTGTCTCGCTCCTGTCTGGGTCTTTCTGAGTCTCTGTCTTTCCATCACTCTTCTGTCTCATCCTTTCTCTTCCATTCTTTTTGTTTCTCCCGCTCTTTCATTCAGTGATATGTGTTTCACATTCAGTTTTTCTTCCTGTCTCTCATACGCTGTCTCTGTCTCTCTCTCTGCAGACGTAGACGAGTGTTCGGAGGGGAACGGTGGCTGTCAGCAGGTGTGTGTGAACATGATGGGGAGTTACGAGTGTCGCTGTAAAGAGGGCTTCTTTCTGTCTGACAACCAGCACACCTGCATCCAGAGGCCCAAAGGTGAGTGGCCCCGCCCCCAACGCCCCGCCCCATTCCCAAACACCACGTCAAACGCGTTATGTATAATGTGTATGAACGCTGCGGTTTCTCATGACCTCATGCACACACTATGCCTCACATGTTCAGTGCCTTCTGTGATAAACTGCGTGTTTTTTAATCACTTTCGAGAAAACGGCCAAGTTTCACCTCCAGAGATCCGTCTGGCCCGCTGAACCGCCGGTGTTTGCCTTTCATAAGCGGCGTGTTATTCGAGCTCGCCGAATAGCTGGATCATACGTTTCAGTCGGCGGCCGGAGCAGGGCCTTTATCGTGTTTACTCAGCTCCCTTTTTTTTCCCCGCTGTTCTGTTGGACCGGGTTCGATAAATCCCTGCGCTAATCTCCCATATTTCATCTTAATGTTGGTTTTATTGCTCCCAAATTAAAACCTCTTGGACGGTGAGGTCAGAACGGCAGTAAATCCACCAACACCGCGTCGTTGCGCTGTAGCTCCCTCGTTCCCTCGTTCCCAGGTCCTCGGCGGAGAAGAGCGGAGCGGAGATCACTCTCGCCTGCTCAGCGTTATTTCTCTCCCAGAACCAATTTGTGCAGCGGAGGGGAACGTCGGGGGAACGGCCGCGGCTTCAGAAGTCAAACGCCTCATTTATAGGCACCGGTATAACAGTGCAATGTGATTAGGAACCTTTTACAAACATTATATATGACGTATAATATGCTGCATGATATTTATACAAGGAAATGATTTCTTACACTTTTCTGATAAATTTCACTTTGTTTAATCCGGTTAATTCCTGTGCATGCAGGTATTTTTGTTCACACACACTACACTATTTATCTATCCCTAATTTCCCATTGTGAAATTTCAGCTGATCCAGTCAACTATCTGGAATGATTGACAGTTCATTACGAATTTCAAACTCTTTGATACTAATGGATACAACCTGGAGGCCCCGCCCTCTTTTCATACATTTCATATATCTCCATAAACGTTTTCTTCCTTCCTTACTGTCAAGATGAAATATAGACCACCTTAACGTGTAATAACAATCTATCAGTGTGTGTATGCTACATGACTAACGTAGATGCGTATGAAGTTCTTAAATTAACTGTATATAAATAATTTTTTTTTAAAGTGGATTAAAAGTAAATGAAAATTTGCATTTAAAAAAAAATTTTTACAAACGTGAACTGTCACATTGAACACTTCACACATAATCCGAATGCCAGCGATAATCAGAAAGGGATTAAAGGCCATGCTTGCTCTACCTTACATAAGTGGTTTGTGAAAGGACTGTAGGGAAAAGCGGAGCGGAGAACTGCTCTGCCGAGCGCGGAAGTGAGAGCTGATGCGCTGTCAGTTTGGTCGCTTTGATCCTTCCCCGTCGCTTTCTCTCATAACCGGTCAAACGCATGAACTCTTGAGACTGGGGTGTGTCTCCAAACTACAGAACGTACCTATTCAGGAATGTGACGTGATTCCATGAAGAAAGTTCACTTCAACAATGCTCTGAAGCTAAAACAAGCATGTGGGGATTTTATGTCATGCTAAATTAAAACCAGGTTACAATAACTTATCCATCTGTCCATCCCTCCATCCATCCATTATCTATACCACTTATCCTGTCTCTCCCTGTGAACCTCAGGAACTAGACGGAAACCCACCAAGCACAGAGAGAACATGCACACACACACACACACACACACACACACACACACACACACACACACACACACACACACACAGAGCAGAGACAAGATTTGAATCCCCAACTTAACATCCACTAATGTGAATTTGTATTTATTTATTTTTTGTCTTTCCTGTATAAAGTAACAGTTTGACAGCAAAATGAGATAAAAGCCATTTTCAGAATTTAACTTGTATAAATCTCTACAGGAAGGAGAACGTGCAGCAAACTCCCACACACAGAGCAGAGAGGGGATTCGAACCCCCAACCTAACACATCCGTCCCAACCCCCCCCCTCCCCCTCCCCCTCCCTCCACGCTACCTACACTATACCTAACATGAATCAAATCAAGTGGGTTTTTATTGTCCTTCCTGTAGAAAGCTCTATACAATTGAACAGTTTGACAGCAAAATGAGATAAAAGTCATTTTTGGAATTAAATTTTTTTTTCTCCCCCTATGGCGCAAAAGGATGTTTATAACAAAACATTTGATTAAAAAATAACGATATGATCTAATTCTAGAAGCTGTTAATGTCCACATTTTAGACAGACACACAGCAGTCGCATTTATTTGTTTGTTTGTTTGTTTGTTTGAATTAAAAACAGACACGTTCTAACAAGCCAATTGCAAAGGCTGTCCTGTACAAAGCAGTGGTGGCAACAGTGAGTGAAATACGCGTTGAAGCCAAGATAAACGACATTCGCCATCTGTTAGTGTCACTGCAGTACACGTCACTAAACGCTCCTACTTAATACGACCTGTGAGAAAAGAGTTGGATTCGTGAACACGCCATGCTGGAAACTGGACCACTCACTCATCATCTATACCGCTTAATCCTGTATTCAGGGTCACGGGGGCCTGGAGCCTATCCCAGGAGACTTAGGGCACATGGCAGGGTACACCCTGGACAGCGCACACATACACTCACACACTACGGGCAATTTGGGAACATCAATTAGCCTAATCTACATGTCTTTGGATTGCGGGAGGAAACACGAGTACCCGGAGGTAAACCCACCAAGCACGGGGAGAACATGCAAACTCCATGCACACAGAGACGGGAATCGAGCCTGGCCGGGGATCGAACCCGGACCCTGGCGATGCAAGGCGACAGTGCTAACCACTACACCACCGTGCCGCCAAAACTGGACCAAGCTACTGTAAATTTATTTTTACTTTTGGTCCCATCGCCAGCCCTGGTGTGGTGCATTTAAATAAAATGTTCCAATTTTGTGTACAAGTTCTGCTTCATGTTCAACTCGTTGCGTGGCTGCCCCATCTGCTAATAAACTGATGCAAATAATGTATAACGACTTCCAGGTTTCTTAGCGACATGACATGCTTTTATCATTTCATTCATCTGTAGTGAGAGAACCGTTCATTCTATGATTTGTACCTCAAACTCTACAGTTTAGTCACTTTTCTGTGCAGCGTGAAAGAAACATCAATATTTTGATGCAATAGTTTTGCCTCAGCTGCTCCTGTTCCATGTTTCCGCTCGCTCTCTGGCTTTTATATCAGCTCGTGAAATGTTTTAACGCTTCATTATTTGAGGGGAAACAGGAGGAATGTTCGTGTATTCGGTCGCCGCATGTGTCGTGGCACCAGCGTGGCAGACTTGCCGATAAGCAGGACTCGGATGGAAAAGGGGGAATAGACATTTTAAAAAATGGAAAAAATGGAATGTGAGATTTATTTTTTTCTATTTGTAATGTTTTTCATGACGTTATGAGCATAGGGATCGATTTATCATAAAAACAATGAGAGGGGCAGTGGTAGCTCAGAGGGTTAAGGCACTGGAAGGTCAGCAGTTCGAGCCCCTGTTTGGTTGCTACTGTTGGGCTCTTGAGGACAGTCATTGTATTTATTTATTTTCATTTTATTTATATTTATTTTATAAATAAAATCCTGTTTTTTTTTTCTTCAGTTTTTCATTCGTGGGATCATCGCCTGAAACCTGCTCTTCAGATATGTCTGCTGTTTTTCCTCTCCTTCCCCAGTGCACGAGTGTAAAACCACTCCATAAATCCCAGTTTATGGGTCTGTGGGCTGATGGCGGCTCATTAGAGCTGTTGAAGGTGTAAGGCCACAGTTTACAGGTAGCTTTAATGACTACCTCTGTCTAACTAACTGATTATTGAGTAGAGCTGGATCTGGAGCATCGTCTGGTCTGTTCGTCATTTAGAGATATAAAAATAAATAAATAATAAAAAACATATTTATATGATTTAAATGGACCGATTGATTGTTCACGATTGAAAGAAAAGCATTGACGAGAAATATACATTAAAGCTAAACGGTAGTGTAGTGTTGTTGAATTCTTGAATTCGATCAGTCAGAAGGTCGATGTTGATTAGTTTTCTATAACAGCAGCTCTGACTGTAGTGCAGTTCCAAATCACAGGTCTGTTTTAGTTTCGATACTCTCTCGATGGGGATATTAGGAGGAAAACGAGTCTCCAGAACAAAAGCGTCTGTGCGTTTTGTGATTTCTCTGTATCAAACTGCATTTTGTCTTATTAGCATTAAAACGGACGCATTAAAAAGAGGCTAATGAAGATGTGTGAATGAGAAGATTTGATTTATAGTGTAGACTTTCAGCTTTAATTAACAAGCTTGGAATTCCAGTCCATCCATTTTTAACAGCTGACTGATGGGCAGTTGAATGTGCAGTTGTCACCCGTCTCTTCCTTATTTCATGGCAAGGAAATCAGGTTTGGTGTTGGGCCCATGTGTTGAATTTGCATTTGATATTTGATGGTATATGGAAACTTTTCATACGCGTTCCAAGGAGGTGCTGATGCAAGACAAGAAGGCCATCATTAGGCCTTAGAAGAAACGTAGACCTCTCAGAGAGGGCAGAAATTTTATGAGTCAATCAATCGTTTGGTATGTTCCTAAAAAGAAGGAATGCACTAGCGAGATAAGCAATCAAGAGACACCTTCAGGAATGTGAAGAAGATCATGAACCATCAGAAACAAAACAGTCAGATGAGACTTTGCTAAAAAGGAGAAGAAAAAAAAAAGACTGAGTACAAGAGTAAGTCGTACCAGAATGATCGGAAGAGAAGAATATGGAGAAGGAAGGAAAGGGCTCCTGTACCAAATCATCTGTTAAACATGGTGGAACTGGGTTTCTGGTGTTTCTTGATGATGTGACTGCTGACAGAAGTAGCATAAAGTAGAATTTTCAAGTCTATAGAGCTCTAAATTCTGCTCAGATCCATCAAATTCTGTAAAAAAAAATCTTCTCGGTACAGACTATCAGAATGGATTTCTGGACCACGAAAGCACACCATGAAAATGCCTTCAAAAGAGGAAGAGTAGGTGTCGGTTCTTTTCTTTAGAAACGGTTGGAGTTCCATTCCCTGTGTCAGTTAAATTTTGAGCAGTGGATCTGCTGAGACGGGAAAAAAAAACACAGCTGTACGCTACGCTGCTACGGTTCACAGACGATGAGCAAAGCATTCGTCACACAACAGGCTCGTGCCAATCAGCGAGGCTTTTCAGTTTCTTCACCGTTGCAAAAAGGTGTTGCTGAAAAGCGGCGGCTTCGGCAGCAGATAGCCGCTCACACGTCAGACTTGTGTTATGTTTGGCAAAAGGATCCGAACACGGGCCTCTTGAATTCCAGCAGGTAGAGCTTTGATACCTGCGATATTATGTTACTTTTTGTGTCCGGGCTTATCTCGAGCTCATGAAAAATATGCAGAGTGCACGGTCACGCTCGTAAACCCCGGCGTTCCTGCACTGGCGGAGTCGATGACAGCCATCGCTTTATTGCCTGCAGTAAAGTTGAGTGTGTGTGACAGCAGGGATTCTTCAAAGAAACATAGAGAAGAAATGCATTTGAAAACATTAAACAAAACTCTGATCTTCTGTTCTTTTGTTCGCTACAAATACACGCCATTACAATCCATTAGTGCAATTCTTTGTTGCCAACACAAATGGTAAAACCTTAAAGGAAATTTGTTTAGTGGATTGTTTCTCAATGTTTTCCCAATTAAATACTTCTAAGAGCTCGGTAGAACCATCTTTCATGGGTATATGATATGCCACCACGTGGAACACATTGCATCAAGTGGCGTAGTGGTTAACACTGTGGCCTCATTCCGTCAGGGTCAAGGGTTCAACTCCCGCCTTGGATTTGTCTTCGTGGAGTTTGCATGTTCTCCCTGTGCTTGGTGGGTTTCCTCCAGGTACTCCGGTTTCCTCCCAGTTCCAAAGACATTCCGGTTAGGGTAATTCACTTACCCAAGTTACCTGTAGTTAGTAAATGAGTGTGTGTACAGTATGTGTGTCTTGCAATGGATAGGTTTCCTGTTCAGTGTGTACCCCGCGTCATGCTAAATTTTGACACCAGGGTACTTAGCAAGCTAAACTGTTTTTCAGCATGCTAGTAGAATGCTCTTGGATAGAAAGCTTAGTAAAGAGTATACTGTATATCTCCATCCATCATCTATACCACTTACCGTGTTTAGGGTCACAGAGGGCCTGGCGCTTATCCTAGGGATATTAAGGCAGAAAACAGCCTACATTCTGGATGGGATGCCAACCCATTGCAGGGCACAGGCACTCCCACGCTCATACAATCAGTCGTACACTACGGCCGTCCTTATTGGAAACATCAATCAGCCTCCATGTGGAAAAACAGAAGGTGAGATTCAAACCCCAAACCATCGAGATGTAAGGCAGCAGTCCTAACCGCTATGCAAGCCACTTTTTTTTATTATAAAAATAAGTCCCCTGTAAACAGGATAAAGCGGTCATCAAGGATGGAAGTACTCAAATCAAATCTAATTAAATGTTTCGATTTATGATCATGTTTGGCAGTTTTTCCTTAGACCTTTTCAAGTAACTTTTTATGTGTTTTCTTTATGTGATCTTTATCCACCTGGTTACCGTATGTTAAAAATAAAAAGTCTAGTTAGTGCATTGTTGGACAATTCTATACTCACTTCCATTGCCCTTTTCCATTCTCACTCTCATTTCTGACTTTCTTTCAGCTTCTCTTCCTTCACCTCTGTTTTCAATCAATTAAGGCAGAGTCTCAGGAGTCCCTACAATAACTACCGGAATGTTCAAACCAGGAAGAATCTGGCGGTCTTTTTTTTTTTTTTTTAAGAGGCAACCACAGAGTGCGTGCTTCACCACGGTACAGAACATAAAAAAGAGCCATCGCATCAGCACTTTATCCCTTTATGACTCTTCAGAGAGTCTCCAACCCGAGCCAGACCTGATGAATGGGTCTACAGGAAGAAGGGTGACCCCTGGAAGGGTGGGGGTCGGGGTTAGGTGGTTCAGAAAGCAATTTGATGCAGAGGCCATGAAACTGCATGTTTTCAATTTTTTTTTGTTGTTTTTTTTTGCAAGATGGAACGAATAAGAGTATGTGGATTTTAGCTCCATTTTTTTTTTTACAAGCTCAGCTTTTTACTTGTTATGAAGAAATCTGCATCCATGCGCTTGTTTGATACAAATAAACTCACAAAATGTGTTCTAACCAAATATAGGTACGAATACAAGGTACACGGTTGAGATGTGAGGTGTGCATTGGGACTGGGGCCCAAAAAATGCAGCTTGACCATAGTAATCCACTAAACGCCCTTAGTGTTAATAGATCCAGCTTTTACGTCTAACACTGGAGACTCATTCCATGGATGTTCAATAACTATTAGCATCATACGGATGTTGTTTTTAATAACAAACTTTTTAATCATTTATTGCTGGATATGTTTGTTTATGTAGCATGCCTGCTATAGTAAACTGGATAAATTCATAAAATGTACAGAAACAATAATGTTTTAGAATGCGCACTGCCGTCCAGACCATCTGGGAATTCCACAGCGCAGTTTTTTTTTTTTTTTTACTTTTGAAATTCTGATTAAACTTAATGAAAACCCCAGATGCTCTACAGTTTGATCCGGAACCTTGATCTGCATATCCAGAAACATATTTCAGCTTCACGCCTCAATGCTGAGCAACTCAAGCAAGCTCGGCTAGTTTCCCATGCCGTGGACACGTGCTATTGACACAGATGCACCATGGGATCTGGAGTCAGCCGGGTGCCACGGTTCTCCTTTTACTGTCCAAACACGGCCGGGCGGGAACGCGCACCGAGGTCAGTCGAAGAAAAGCACGATTTGACGTTCCCCCTCATGCCGCTGGCCACTGGTGATTTTCCCAGTGCACCAGAGAGAAAGTGCCTGCCTCGATTTATAAGCTGTTCACGTACCCTGACATGCTAATGGCTAGGAAAGAAAGGCAATTTTGGTCTGTTAATGCTGCAACGGAACGTTAAACGGCATGGTAAGAGGTTCCAGTTTATAAAGCCGTGCCGAATCAGTTCCCCTAGACATTTCAGAGTACGGTGTAGGCTCATGTGTTTGAGGTAGATTGATGAAAACAATGAACTCGTTAAAGAAAAGTGATTTTCTTTTGTTTTATCCTTAATTTCCTTTCAGTATTTTCAGTCACGTTACAGAGTGCATGAATCTATTGACTACTAGATGTGCCGCGACTTTGTTCATTTAATTGCAAACTCATACTGCAAGTGCGTATTTAAAAAAAGGACAGCTCCGTCTGTTGAATTTTGGGAAGAACTAAAGATTTTTTTCAAGGACTTTTTTTAATGATATACAATAACAGCGTTTTCCATTGAAATTTCAAAGTAGCATATCTTCTCTTCCCGTGGGCCGACTGCGATGAAACAAAGCCTACGGCCGAGCCCACTGCTGGCGTTCTCGTGAACATTTAGCCAGTGGAACGCCTGATCCTTGAAACTCAACAATTGTGAAAGAGACACATCTGTCTGTGGGAACTGTCCAAACAATCACCAACACCACTTGCCTGTTGCCACATGTTTGGTCCCTTACAGGAGGTTCCTAGGTGACCAGCGTTTCAAATGTGATGCAGGCAGTCCAATCATCTCCCGCATACTGAGAAAACTTGATGGTATCCAAGCACTAATGAAACTCTTGGATAAGTACATTAGTGTAGCAGGAAATTTACTAGGAAAAACTAGACAGGTACATTTTCTAAAGAAAATGTGAGCGATGCTTGCCGTTGCGAAACTTGGGCCTCTGGGCCTTTTATAATGACAATTTATGGGATCAGTTGCTAAGGTGCTGTAAAGTGAATGCTAAGGCGTGGCTTGACAGTTTCACAATGATCCTGAGAGACTGATTGGTTGCCTGAGTAAAATGAGCCCACCCCCATGTCTCTATGACAATTAACAATTAACCTTAAAGTTCGTCTTCCTGTTTCAAAAAGACAATTGGGAGTACCTTCACCATAATATGCCAATGGGGCACGCTTGGGTACCTCTTGCACCCCAGAGGTACAATTTTATACACTCTTCAAAGCTTGCAAGCCTCTATAAATGTGATACATTTTATATTTCTCCAAAATTCTTGCTCTGCGCTAGAATTCATCAAAGTTGGTCTCAATATTTTTTGGGGCCGTAAATTGCCCCCAGCAAAACTCATAGCACCCCATTCCCGAATAAGCTGCACCGTTTGACACCTCTTTCATGGGTCTATTACAATTGGTATAGGACAAGTTACGCGGCAAAATTTGTACGGATAAAGAATATTTAAAAAAAGAAGTAGAAAAATAAGCCTGAAGATAATACTTTGCAAGCACCAATAATAAAGGAAGTTTTTACACTTGTGTGTTTGACTTGAATGCTCCCCGCACATACAACCTGCATGTAGAGAGAGATTTATAACACTTGGGTGAATTTTGAGAGTATGATTGATTTTCTGACTGATGAAACCTAGTCTTCTGTTTCTTTCCGCAGTGCGTATAAATGGGACAAAAGAAGGCCCTAGTTGTATGGACAGAAACCACGGCTGTGCTCATATCTGCAGGGAAACTCCAAAAGGCGGCATCGCCTGCGAGTGCAGACCAGGCTTCCAGCTCACCAAGAACAACCGCGATTGCAAATGTGAGTAGAAATTTCTACTGTCAGGAGAGACTTCTTCAATGCCACGCTTGCAACATTGATTGGTTTAGAATAGAATAAGTGACTGGCTATTTTTGGTCCTTATTGTCGTTTAATGAGGATAAATAATAAAATCTGCATTTTGAAATGGATTGCATGATTGCCAAAGATTTCCAAACATCCCTGCTCATCCTAAACTCACCCATGATGTATTGTTGGTAATCTTTGGAGATACTGTAGTATGCCTCTGGGGTAAAAACGTTTGGAGTTCATGCTGTCAGTCCTGTCTGGGTCTGCTAGATGGACTAGCCGGAGAGCACTAACGCAGAAGTGTTATTCTACTCTCTGAAAAAGCCCATAGGAAAGGCGGAACAGTAAAAAGGCAAGTGTAGACAAAGCTGCGGTGTGTTCTGTGTGTGTTTGGAGACAGGACCCTGCTCTCCTTCTGTCATCAGCTGCCTGCTCCAGTCGAAACACTTTTCAGTCTCACACTCACACTAGACACACTAAAAAATGTTCCATAGAGACTTTTTAATACTCTGCATTTTCCCCCAGTACATGTTAGCCATAAGGGAGCATTGGATTACCAAACGCTTTAAGCGAATAGACTGCATAGAGCGCCGGAATACCAATTAATATGGTGAAGTTTATTTGGATTATTTGTGGAGTCCATGTACTGTATATTTTTCTCAAAATAAAAAAATGGATACAGAGGTATGAAGAGCGGAATGTCTATTATCGCCGCGCTCACCGCCGCGACAAAACGACAGCGGCCAAAATAAATCAGTCGCATTTCAAAGTAATTCGTGAAATGACCGCCAGGTGGCGCAAAGTGGCATTTTCCGTCGTCTCGGTTTTAAAATATAATTAAGTCATAAAAAAGTTAAAACAATATGCTGTATCAAAGAAATACCACAGTAATGGTGTGTATTTTATACAACAAGCATGAAAAATCTGAATCAGAGCTATTGATATTTGCTGTCCAATAATGACTAGCTGAACAAAATGTGTTTAATTAGCATTGGGGTTTACGGTGTAGTGTACTTGTTTTAATGTTCAACTTTTTAGTCATTTTTGGAAAGTTGAACATTAAAACAAGCACACTACACTGTAAACCCTAATGCTAATTAAACACATTTTGTTCAGCTAACTTGAAAAGTGTCATTTCTACAAACTCATAAATACCAAAAAGTTCTGAATACTCAAAATTATTACTCATTCAATTATTTAGGTAAACAGTACTCACTGTGTTTAATTACTTTGAGCATTAGGGTTTACAGTGTACACGCGTAGGCTTTCTAATTACACATGATAAAATCTAAAGGCTCACTGTGTTAACATTTACTTTGCTTAAATTCGATACTAATAAAATTTAATTCTACATTTGTGCTGAAATTTTAGTACTGTGATTATGAATTCGTTTAAGTACAATGTCACGCTTGATTTTATCCGCTACTACGTGCAGCTCTAAAGGAGCTGCGGCTCATTAATCCTTGAGAGAATGAAATAAGGTCTGACGCGTCGGTCTATAGTTATATAGCGCCACTCAGTGGTAAAAACCAGCAATAGCATACCGTCGCCATGAGGTGCGGCGACAAAACTAGAATACCGCTCATCACACATCTGTAGATGCCCACTTTAACTCCCTATTCACTTTGGCCGTGAGTAAAGTTCTGAGATAGTGATTGGAGATCATGATAAGAAGGTTTAATCGCAGGACTACCCGAGAGCCACTGTTGCCACCATGAGCAAAGCGCCTAAACTACTTAGCCGGAGGCCTTGAACATTCGTGACTTAAACTTCTTTATATAAACGTTTTAGTCGCATTAATAAATGTTACTCAAAGGACTAGCATTGTATACAGTGGCACGTCCTCCATGACTGAACTTCTCGGCTCTTGGCTTACAGTATGTTGGGCAATTCCAATGGTTTGTGTTTGTTCTGGTTTTTAATTTTTTTTATGTGGTTCGCTTAGTGACCTGTAACTACGGTAATGGGGGCTGTCAGCACATCTGTGAAGAGACTGACCATGGGCCGCGCTGTTCTTGCCACATGAAGTTCGCCCTGCACTCCGATGGCAAGACATGTGTAGGTAAGTCATGGCTGTCTTCTTAGCCAGGTAATACCTGGTTCTGTCTACCCCCTGAATTTCTTTCCCTTTTTTTTCTTTCTTTCTGGTTTTGCACATCTACACTACTTTGCAAGGTCCCTCCCCGCCCCCGCACACACACACACTCTTTCAAGAAAAGTCCTACATGCATCCAACCCCCTGATCCCCTGACCCTATCTAGTCATGTCGGACAGCTAACACCCAGTTCTGGTTCCTGTCTCTGCTCTGTTCCAACCCTGACTGGTCCTCATGTCTGCAACCACTAATTTTTCTTTCCTTTCTTCTTTAAGACATAGTCGATGACAATTAAAACCTCAATTTTCTACCCCCACCTCTCACCTTTAACTCACCAGGTCAAATTTAGTCCTTCCTCTCCATTTAACAGTTTCGGGTTAACTCAGTTGCTTATGGCATTGGACTACGGTTCGGAAGGTTCCAATTTCAAATCTCACAGCCACGAAGTTGCCCCTGTTAAGCCATTGAGAAAGGCCCTTAAGCCTCAACTTCTCAGATGTATAAAAATGTAAGACGCTCTGAATAAGCGCATCTGCCTATAAACCAAATAGTTGACTCAAGTAGTTATGGCCTGTCCTCATGTCCTGTCATTTCCCTTGCCCATAGTAGGTCAAGTGACTCCTACACTTGCCCCTCATCTTTATTGTACTTGGCCAGGTGATACCCTTCTTCATGCCATTACCCTTCTTTACCTGTTTCTTGTTCGACAAGTTGAACCTGGTTCTTTCCTCTCATTTCCTATCCCTCAAGCTTACCAGGCTACCTCTCAGAACTCGCAGTACCTCAGTTCTGTTTTCATACAGTTTGATCTGGAACAAATTTTAAGCAACATTTCTAGCCACTGGTCAGTTTTATTTATGATTTTTTTTAATGTCTTTTCTACAAAGCAAAAAGAAGATTGGTTGATTGGTTTGTTTCTTTTCTTACGTCGGCTGAACCTTCACCCTAGCTCAGGAACTCGTTAGTTGATGATTACTGCTATTCCTATTTCCTTTTTATGTAGCTGTCTTTGATTTTGTACAGTACTATTTTAAATTGGCAATTAGTTTTTGATTTGTATATAGTAGCAACGATTTGCATCTAAAAATTTGATGCACACTTAGCTCACATGAATTAGCCATTCTGTAAATGTCGCTTTACCGCTGGACAACCGCAGATTAAACCTAATGCTGTGGTAAGTATGTATAAAAGCCTCTATTCAGTCGAACTTGTTTTGCCAGTCCTCAAGTCTAATGTTTATATGAAGTGTCTAAGTGTGTGCCGATGTGCTCTGTAGCTGTTTCTAATTACCATATTAAAAGAAAAAATCTGATCTCAAACCAACATTGGCTTACATGAATGACCCTGTGACTGGGTTCAGTCTGTCCCTTCGAGTCCTCGGGTACCTGATGAGCGATGGGGTGTTCTGCAAAGCCGCTTTAAGTGTTCCACAATGTGCTCATTGTCCTATTGTAACGCTCCATTTCGATCCATACTATTCCAGTTACCATTAGTCGCAAAAAATTATTTATTGGAATCCAGGGAGCCATAAAATGAAAGCTGACTACACAATCATTTATTCACTAGATTTGAGTAATATGTACATGATGGTATTTCAGACATATGCTCAGAATCTCAGCCAGAGCAGGAGCTATGCCTCTGCTTGCTCTAACCCAGCATGAGGCTTTTCTGCTCGAGCTTGCTTGTTTGATTTGCTTCCTCCTGACTTTTCATTGCCTTTCTCCCTTTTCCTTCCTGATGCTGGTAAATGTGCAATGATAGGAGACGGGGTTTTAAAAAACAAAATCACTGCTCGGTGATGGGTTTATGAAACTTAACATGGGATTTGGATTCATTGGTTTTTCAAGCAAGGTTTGTTGTTTATTCAAATATGTACTGTATGGTGAAATTCTTTGAAGGAGCCACATCTTCCGTAATCCAACTACAGCAGTCCCATGTGCATTGTAACCGATCTCTGATTGGCACGTTTAATATGAAAGCAGAAAAATAACACGCAAACTCGCCTCGATTAAACAGCGGTTTGGCTGTCCTCTTTCTTTTCCCTTTTCTCTCTTTCTGAATGGATTTAGCCAGACACCCTGCAATTAGCCCCCGGTCTCATTCCCCACAAACGAGACAACACCAAGGGCAGAAGGGTCACTCGAGCTCCACAGGAATCCATGAGCCCGAAAACAGAAACAAAACAAGCCGGACACGATAATGAGATTCCACGCTAAGCCTTGTCGTGACAGTGAGACAGCGTCAGACGAGGAAAGACGCACGGAAGAATGTTTCTGGAAAACGTTTCGTTTCGTGTTTTGTGAATGTAACCTCAAGATTCCAAACCCTGAATGTGTTTTTTTTTTTTTCTTTCTTGCTGGTCAGCTGTTTGCCGGTTTGGAAAGAGCCAGCCAGTATTTCTGTCAGTCAGCTTGTATTTCTGTCGTTCCGTTCACCAGACATTTCAGTGAGTCCGTCCGACTGTCCGCAAATCAGTCTCTCGGTACGGTGTTTCCACATCGCGGTCACTAATTTTATTTGTCCGCCGTATATCCGAGTTAGGCAGTCAGATGAGCAGTGTTTCTGTTGGCTTAAAAGTTTCTAAACTTGATGGATTTGTAATGAGACCACATCCTAAACCTATCTTAGTTCATAAAATCAGTATGAAATTCAGATTACTTCGTGGAACAGAAGCTTTCGTATCTCTTTTCCACCAGACAGTGCGGTGTGCCTCAGTACTATTGCTAAAACCTACCCAGAGCCACGAATCCCCTGGTCAAGTTCTCTGGAGATCTCTGTGGGGCGTCATATTCCATGCAAGACTAGTGTTAACAGCTTGAGGAGCAAGGTAGGGGCTTCAGTATCGAATGCGTTTTATTCATCATGACGCAGACGACCGGTCCAAAGTAACATACTGTAAAGGTTTTCCATCCGATTCAGCGAAAATGTTTTTACACACTGCTACTGAAAACTGCTATCCTGTACCTTCAGGAGGAACATAAGTCATTCTCATGGTCTTGCAACAAAAAAGCTTTGCACTTGAACCAGGAGATGAAAAGTTTGAATTGTTAAGTCCAAGAGAGCATAACTGACCAGGTAAGAGTGATTAGGGAACGAGTCATTCTCCTAGTCTTATATGAAGGAAAGAAGCCATTATTGATTTCCTTAGAGTGTGTTATGCTTGACGAAAGCTGTAACCCTTCTCAGTCTGTGAAGGGTGAGCTACTGTAGCTAGTGTGTTGGTTTAGGGAGAAAATGGATCAAAACTAGGGCAACTATTTCAAGCTTCACTCATATGCCTATTTTGTAGGAGGAGATCTTCATAGGCCTGCCTTCTTTAGATAGCAGGAAACGTAACTGTACTTGGAGTACACAATTCCAACACTTGATTAAAAAAAGTTCAAGTACAGGATTTTAACAAATACAGAAACCTAATTCAGACCATTGATTGCACTATGATTCACTTTGCAGTAGAAATGACAATAAAATGCAGGGTCTCAAACTGTTGGGTACCTTGTTTTTTTGTTTGTTTTTGTTTTTTTTGGCATTCTTGATTCTTTGTCCTGTCTCTCCTTCTTGGTCCTTATCCTCTTACGCCACCAGTCCTCGGTCTCAGCCTGGCAAGTTCTTTCTTTCAGCCTACTGAAGCCTCTGCAGTTCTTGCACAACACAGTTTCCAACGAATTTGTAACCTTAAAAAAAAATCTTAGAAACGAGTGTAAAAACATCAGCACACATCTACACGATCACTCCCAACAACAGATCACGGTTTAATGTAGCGAGGCAGAATAGAAAAACAATTACAGCAGCGTGAAAACATTTTTCCCTCCGTGAGAGCAGACGAAGGAGAAATCCTGCAGCCCAGTTTTCTCTGAAATCGCGTTTCCGTAAAACGGCGCGGCATTGACAGTGCCATAAAGCGGTATTGTCTCTCCAGGACAATGCCAACAGAGATGCCATCATGTACCCGTATTCTGGCCTGATCCAAAGGAGGCAGTGCTGGAAGCAAGAAATCAGCCACATTTATTGATCGTGCAATAAATGGTTGATCTTTATTATTATTAGTATGATAATAAATTGTTATAACTGTCTGACGTGACTCAGGACGATGTTCCATTGTTACTGTAAATCTGCCTTGTCTTAGCTAAAAGCTGGCAGCTAAACGTCTGGGTTGCGTCTCGTCCCTCTCTGGTCACTGAACGGCAGCACAGATGACTCAGGCGAGCAAGAATGGGCGTGTTAACCACACTCTTTTTTTTTTTTTTCCTTCTTTCTGTAAAGCATTTGATGAGAAGATATGCTGGAAAGCACTGTTAGCCAGACACGAGATGTTTACCAGGCGATCGGTTCCTGATATGTTTCCTACATATTTCCGAGATTAGGAAATTCTCTCTTGTTTTGTTGGTTCGTCGGTAATCGATCTTGATCTCAAAGCTAAATTGCACTATGAAATAAAAATAGAATATTAGTCTTTATAATTTATCTGATCTTGAACAGCCTGTGTAACCCAATGAGTTGTTTTTTTTTTTTTTCATTTTAACAATTTCTGAATATTTTATAGACTAAAGAAAGGGGGAAAAAACGCATTTCTAATACTGTAATAACAAATTAAAGCCACTCTTTGCCTGCGATGAATTGGCACCCCATCCAGGGGGTACCCCGCCTCATACCCTAAGTCTCCTGGGATAGACTCCAGGCCCCATGCAACCCTGTATACAGGATAAAGCAGTTTAGATGGCAGGTGAGTGAGTGAGCCACTCATTGCTAGTTTGTTTTACGCTAGCACTATTTTATGCTAGCACTTCATTCATTCACACAATCATTAATTAAATTTTTTTTTCACCATCACAATGTTGAAAATCTGTTAATGGCATGATAATTTGCCATGCGGTGCTTCTCCTCAGCTGGATGCTTTTCTTTTTTTTTTGATTGTTTTTTTTTTTTTTGCCGCTAAGCACACTGTGTGAGGCCTACTCTTGCTCTTGCTCGGAGGATCTTGCTTTAAATGTCGCCTACTAACTGCATGATTGCTCTCGTAAGTGCAGCTCTCACTAACACGCATCTGACTCGCGGCCGCCTGTAACTCATTTGCTCCCGACTGTGATGAGTGCAACCTCAAGGCCCTTTATGGCTGTCATTAGGGTGACGCTGTAATTTTCGCGCAGGTTAATCGTGTCAGCGATTCAGATCGGTAAAAAGTGTCAGGTCGTTATCGTGAACGGTCTGAAACGAAGGTAATGAATTCAATGTCTTAATAAGAAGGTGATAATTGGGATACGTCAAGCTAGGGGAAACCAGCAGGGCGGTTCGGTTAGCCATGGTCACAATTATAAATGTTCTTCTCCACTTTGGCATATGGGTGAAGGTTAAAGCACTAAATCCATGTTTTTTTTTCTTTTCTTTTTTTTTTCTTTACGACCTGTGTATGTCTGTGTGTGTGTGCAGAGGAAAGGAGTATCCAGCAGCAGCTACATCAGCCACAGCTGTTACCCAATGGTAAATATCTGTAAATCTGTCTCTTTAGTTCCGATCCTATTCGCTTCTATTCTTATTGGTGATGCTGGAACTCTGACTAACTGAGCGGCAGTGCTTATTAATTTTATTCGTTTAGAAGATGTTGAAAAAAAACAACAACTCACAAATGGCAATATTTACTGTGCAGTAAGTCCCCTACATACGAACATTCGAGTTATGAACTTTCAGAGATAAAAACATTCATTCGCGGTAATTAGATCACATGCCCGGCGTACATTGTCGCGAGCATGCGGCGCGCATCCCAGGACGTCCGGAAGTAAGAATAAAAGCAGCAGCAACCATGAAGCTGGTACTGCTAAGAAGCACCGAACAATAACGATGGAGACAAAAGTGAAAAATAATTGAGAGAGTGAAGCGAGGTGAAACGATGACAGTCATCGCTCGTTCTTTGAACATGAATCGTTCAAACATTGGCACGATTCTAAAGAACAAGGGCAAGATCATGGAACATGTGAATTTTATACTGCGCATAACCAATTGTGTTAGTATACTAGCGCCTAGACAATGTTCGTTGGACTTACAGTACGAACGAACTCTCGGAACAGAACTGGTGCGTATGTTGGGGACTTACTGTACTTCTACTTCTCGGCAGCCCATTCTGAAGTGACGTGACATGTCGGTAGAATTTTTCCTTAGAGAAAAAACGTCAAGTGGCTCCTGTAAATCATTGATATTATAAGAAGCATGGACTGGTGGACACCTTGTTTCTAAGGTTCTTTTGGGTTTTATCACTTGTTGGGTAATCACAAAAAAATCGTCCCAGTGATACAGTATTTAAAGACGCAAAATATTTTCGGTTGTGAAACGCGATTCTTATGTGTGATGATTCATGTATGGCCACATTCACTGCTAAATAGTTGTTTTTCGTTTTTAGATTTATAATTAATGTGCACCGGTCGACCAGCCAGTGACTGGGTTCGGCTGTTTTTTTAGCTTGATCAGTCAGGATCAATCAGCCTTGGAAATTGATTAATACAAAAATGCTCGCAGTTGCGATATTAATCAAATGATTACATGGCATTTGGCAGACGCCCTTATCCAGAGCGACTTACATTTTTATTTCATTATACTGTACATCTGAGCAGTTGAGGGTTAAGGGCCTTGCTCAAGGGCCCTACAGTGGCAACTTGGAGGTGCTGGGTTTTGAACCTGGAACATTCCAATCAGTAGTCCAACACCTTAACCACTGAGCCAGTGGTCACTGGTGATTCCCGTCCCTAATAGTATTTATCATAAACAGTGAATAATATTCAGGAATCACTAAGTTTCAATAAATATCCTATTGTCCTCACACAATTATCAAGCCACTATCTCCAGCATATTCTCAGCATGGTGGATGACGTGTCCTGTGGCCTGATCACTCAGAGAGATAGCGAGAGTCATGATCACTTCAGAGTGGACCGCAGCTTCCGTTTCGCTCCGTACGCACCTAACCTTGCATGAGAGCAGCTCTTCTTTCCATCTTTCCAAAACTGTTTACTTTGAGAACAACCGTATCAGGGAGTCACTGCGTCAGTGATGGAAGCTGTCATTATCTTCTGATTGTCAAATGTCCAGCGATAAATAACTATTTTGACAGACATGAAAGATATTCAAGTAAAACTCCACCCTGAACAACTTGCATATTAATCTTTAAAATTAATATGTAAATGTACTTTTGTTGCTGAGTTGCTTTTTTATTTATTTATTTATTTTTGCTATGAATTTCTTTCACTGAGGTCAGTTTTCGTTACCCACAATGCCGTTTGCCTGCTCGTAGTGGCGCAGTGGCACTACCTCCAGCTTTGGCTTTGAGAGAGCAATGCTTTAGTCCTTTTCAGTCTGTCCAGCTCTCTCGAACCTTCATCTGTCCCTGCATTATCATTATGCTTGTCATCTCATACAGTAGATTGCTAACTAGCAAGTCTTGTCTGCATCGTGTAGCCGTATTGCATTCTGGGACTTTTTTGGGGGACTGCATTGCATTCTGGGAGTTTGTGCCCTGCTTGTTTGCTCTCATTACTATAAAGTTGAACATTGCTGGAGAATGAGAACAGTCAGAGCGCAGCACCGACCGTCCGACTCTCGCCAGAAGTCCTTCAGAAATATTTCAGTATAAACACGTTTAATGTTTTTTTTCACGGTGGATTTTTTCCTTTAAGTGGAGTCACTTGGTGAATCTAAGTGGTCAAATAAAAAAAATAAAAAAAGCTAATATTACTGAGCGCACTGTTTGTGCTGGACTCGGCGCTCGCATGTTGACTCTTCCAGCGCTTGTTCGCTGGCATGTTTCCATTTCCTCACTCTGACCTTCACATGAAGACAACCTTTGTCTAACTCCTCAAAGTCTCCCCACAATTTGTCAGCATGTTTCTGTCAACTCGTCCTCTTTTTTTTTTTGTTGTTGTTGGTTTTTTTTTTTCCCTCCTTGACTTTCGCCACTTTTCAAAAAGGAACAAGTATGTTTGCACAGCGGCCTTTTAACATCACAGCAGGCTTAGCGCAGGCTGCCGGATCGGGTCGCGCCTTGTTAAGCCTCGTGCCAAGGGCTTGTCATATTTACCAAATAGCTTTACCTTGAGATGCATGTTCTGGACTTGTTTTGAGAGATTCATTAAGCGTTAGTGCCAACTTTCTGCAACTCTTAGCAAATTCCTGACGTGGAGCCGGGCTCAGCGGAGAGATTCGTTTAAGCACTTTTCCAATCAGAATGGTAATTTAGACAAACACCAAGAGGCTTTGCTTTTATATGGATTTTGGCACAGTTAGGATGAAACAAACGAGATGATTCTATGAACCATTGCATTCTTTTTATTTCTTTTATTACATATTTGTTGCATTATGCTAGGCAATTGTTCTTGGCCTCACTTTAATTTCAAACAATAATTACCCTGCTTTTTACTGTGGAAATTTAACAGAGGAACCAAGAAATCTATCCTGTAAATATTTTTTTTTTGAAACTGTAGCCGACATGAACCAGACTCTGTTATTTTCTTTTACTTTTTTAAGGTTTTTAAAACTATATTTTTTTATTTATTTCTCCATCAGCTGTTATATGTAGCAAACTTCTCACTTATTTGCCAGCCATTTTTATGACATATGAAAAGGTTATACTGGATATTTTGCTAAACACATAAAAAGGATCAAATGATTGCTAAGGAAATATAGTCAAATAAATATAGGATAGTAAATATGGTACTGTACATGCTCAGAGAAAACCTAGACATCAGGATAGTAGCATGTCTGTCTCTCCAGTCGCTGCTGTCACGTGAGAACGTGTTACTTCAGTTCATGTGTAACTGCGGTGCGAGCAAAACCAGGCGTCCTACTTGTGATTTGCACGACAGAAGAGCAGCGTGCCGTGAACCGTTCTTTTTTTTTGTGGTGCTGAAACAACGCACTGTGTTTGGATATCTGCAAACAGAATTAGGAGCAATACTCTAAGGAAGGTGAAAGTGTCTTAAAGAGAATCATTACTGATGACGAGACACAGATTCATCACTACGCGCCTGAGAGTAAACGGCTGATTATGGAGCGGAACATCCTCAATCACTGAAAAAGTCGACCATCAGCTGGAAAATTCATCAATGCTCTTCACAGTTTTCTGGGATCTTCAAGGGCCAGAAGTATTGGAATGTTCTTGTTACAGTGAGACGCTTATTAAAGAGCTGAAGCCTAAACTTTAGGATTAGGATTGATACCCGAAGGTATCCTTAACATCCTTAATATAGCACTGATCTTAACCTGATAACCTGCACTATGAGTGCCATTAATGTGGTATAAATGTTTTTTTTTTGGAACATGTACAAAAAAACATGGCAGCTCCATGTCATGGGGGACAATAATTCTACATGATCTTACTGAGTTCACCCAGCTTTTTTTTTTTTTTTTAGCGGACATACTGGAAACATTGCGTGGTACAGAGTGAAGCAAGCATAAGGGTTACTGGATAACTTACCATCAATCCTGAAATGCCTCAGAATCAATAATCTATGTTAAAAGCACCCAAGTGGCAGTTTTTCACCAATTACATTAAAGTCCAAAAGAATGAGGGCAGAAGTTAATGGAGCAGCAATAGAGGAAGTAAATAAATGACTGAATATAAACAGACAGAGGTCTCCTTCCTGGTTTATAACAAGGATAAACATGATATCTAATATTTGTTTAAACTTAGTCTGTCTAAGTAGTTTTTTCCTGGAATGTTCGTAACGTTCCTCTGAACTGAAGCCCTACAGAATGCGTCAAGCATCATTTGGAGTTTTCTCACTTGTACATGTGGTTACGCAATCGGGAGTCTGATTTGAAAAAGTTCCGCACCAGCCTATGCCAAAAAAGTAATCAGATGTACTGTAAACATTTTGTGCCTTACAGTTTGATGAAGGTACTGGCTTTGCTAAGCGTTTTTAAATCACGACTCCCACCGGGAGCGTTTTTCTTTCTTCTGCTACAGCTTGCGAACATCCTTCTCTCTCTCTCTCTGACTCAGAGAGTTTATCATGTCTTTAGACGGCTACAGTTGAAAATGAGTTGAAGAATAAGATTCTAATCTCATTACCTATTTAAAAACTGAATTGGTCATTTTGGACCCAAGATCTTCTGGAAACTCTGAAGTCACTTTACTTGCTCTCTGGTCCAGTTCCAAAAGTTTTATTCCTAATGATTTTGCAGCTTAAAATGAAAAAAAAAAAAGTAAATAAATTCTATCTTAGTGTTTCTTGTTTGTTGGTTATACACTGCCCGGCCCAAAAAAAAGTTGCAGTTTCAGATGGGTCAAATTATTGGACTGCAGCAAGCAAAGACTAAAACAACTAAGAAGATTTAAAGTTAATGGAACTGGGTTCAACATGTTATCAAAACCTGGAAGGACTGTGCTGAACCGTCAACTCTGTGGAAGAAATGTGGTCGGAAAAAAAATCATGGAGATCACTTGTACGCTTGAAGTTGCATGGTAAAAAAACAAATAAATAGTAAAAACCAGAGCTGCGTTTAATAGCGATTGTAAGAGTATTTTCACATACGCACACACACAATGTGATGAGAACTGTGAGATGAAGGTTGACATGAAACAGCGGTATGTCCGTAAGATCACTTGTTAGTGAGACAATGGAAAAAGGTCATGTGACCTGGTGAGTCCAGATTGAGTCTATACCAACGTGATGGGCGTGTCAGGGTAAGAAGGGAAGCGCATGAAGCGATGCTCCCATCATGCATAGTGTCCACCGTACAATCCTCTGGAGACAGTGTTATGATCTGAGGTTGCTTCAGTCGCTCAGGTCGAGACTCAGCAACGTTATGTGGAAATAAATAAAGTCAGCTGATGACCTGAGTGTACTGAATCACCAGGTTACCACATCTATGGAGGTTTACATCCCTGATGGCACACGCCATATCCCAGGACTCCCAGGAGGAGTGTGAGAGAGTGGCAATGGGAGCATGAGGAAAGATTCTCACACATGAACTGGACACAACATTGTGTGTGGCGATTGAATGAAATCTCAGAATGATTTTTTTTTTTTCCCCAGGCAGTGTATTTACTGTTAAGCTGCTTTTCTCAACATGTAAGACATCTGTCTAACGAAGACTTTATTAAGCAACGTTTATGAAGCTGGACATGAAGAGATTTATTCATACAGGCATTTACATCAGAAAGTCCTTAAAATCCTGTAACTTTGGGGGAAAATACTTTTGCACATTTACTAATGTAAACTTCAACTCCAAATCATATAGTGACTTACTTCTGCAATTTTATGATCTGATTATACATCCAAGTCTGAATTCCTTGTACTGTGCTGTTTTATGTCTCAACCGTTCCTTTCTCAAACGTCATATCAGCACAGATATTCTATTTACAGCATGAACAAAAAGAAATCAAACTTGGGCTGCAGCCTCTTAAGGATTTTTCTGTCGTATTTTTTCAGAGCTCTTGAAATTAAAGATAGTCCTGGGTCAAATTTGTTGTCTTTTTATAGCAGAGTAAGATTTTTAAAGCCGTTCAGTAATTCCAGCGCTGCCACTTCTGTTCCATTAACTCTCTTCTTGTGCTGCTAAAATTTCCCTTTTACTTCATTCTATCATACAATTCACACAAGTATTGTATAGAGAGGGTACTATAAAGAGCTATTACATTCAGGTCCAGTTTGGCAGCAGGTCACATTTATGTCTGTGTAACACACAATATTGTAATAAACGGCCGGAAGAACAAACAAACAAACAAACAAAAAAAAGCTGTAAAAGAAGTGATTATATTGAGGCTACTTTGATAAATGGGACCAACCTCTCACAGGAGCACTGAACTGTCCAGACCTCACAAAGCTGATATATATTAATTTGAATGAAATTATGTAATAATTATAAATTGTGCTGCACAATTTGTGCAATTATCTGATCTAATTTTAAAGATAATTTATTAAAAAGACTATTTATTACAGCTATTAATATATGTATAGTCAGTAATTTATATAGCGTTTTTGCCTGATGTATACTGAACATAATCTATGATATCATGCCAAAACTGTCCAATCAAGAGCCTCATTCATCAGTGCATGGTATATTTAAAAGTACAGCGGTACCTCGGGGTACAAATTTAATATATTCCAGAGGTGGGTTCTTAAGGTGAGATTCTTGCGAAACGCATTTTCCCATAGGAAATAAGGTACAGTGGAACCTTGTATTACGAGCATAATTCGTTCTGGATGTGGGCTCGTATTCCAAAACACTCGTAAACCAAATTATTTCGTAAATTCAAATTATTCGTTCCACAGCCCCAAAAAATAAATACATAAAAATAATTAATACAATCTATAAAATGCAAATAAAACAAATTAATCTGCACTTTACCTTTAAAAAAAGTACAAATAAATCCTGACAGATAAGTGTTTCCGTTGGTGCGCGCAGGCGCCGTGTGCGTGGAATTAGCCCCTTCCCTCACCTCGTTTTACACAGTAACACTCCTCCTCCCTCTCCCCACCTCGCTTTTTAAGATTCACAACAAACACACACACACAACGGAAACACCGTTTTAACAGGAAAAAAAGAAATCTCTCTGAGACTGACATGAGCGTATAAGGTGAGAGAGAGTGACGCTCGGTGTCAAAATAAGAATCGCATGTGAGAAGCATGATACTCGGCGCTCGTAAACTAATACTTGCTCGGTTTCCGAATAAAAAATTATTAAAAATCTTTGCTCGGTTTGCGGAACACTCGTAAACCAAGTTACTCGCAATCCGAGGTTCCACTGTAAATGTAAATAATCCATTCCAGCCACACAAAAATATTAATAACATTTCTAACACTATAATCCTATTTTTGCCAATCAGTCAAACAATCTAAACATTTAGGAAATACATGCAAATGAAGTAAAATAGGAAAAGACATTAAATCTCACTTAACCTTAATTTATGTTTCCTTTCGGCACCGGCCGCTTTAAAAACCAAACTGAAAGCGGCTCCCTTTTCTTCCTTCCACCATCTTTGATAACATTCCTGAGACCCATGGTGCTACAGTATGTCTTCACTAAATCCTCACAAAGTGAAAAAAAAAATATCTAAACTCCCTTCAATTGGCTTTCCAGTGATGCAAACAAGCTTTAAATGGCTCTCGGACATATGCACAATTTAGCAAGTGTTTGCTCGTATGATGAAAATGCTTTGTATGCCAATGCAAATTTCATGAAAAATTTTCTTAAAGCGTTTTTTTTTTTTTTTTGTCTAAAATTCTGATGGCTGTGTATGTGCTTTTTGGTGGTTTGTGATTATTACTATGAATAATGAATATGAAGCACTTGTAGGCATTGTGCCCAAAAGAGAAAAAAATAAGGAGAGAGGAAAACCACATGTGCTGTCACGTAGTAATTAGCAAAGGTCCTGATGTGAAAGGGGAATTCAGAAACTAATAAACATTCGGGACTAGAAATATGAGTTTCCTTCTAGTGCCATTATTACAAAGTCTGAATACTGACTGATAGTTAAATAATTAAAGTAAAATTGCAGCATAATTTAAATGTAAAGTTTTAATCAAATCGTGCAGCTCTAATCATTGCTGCTTTGTGACAATGTCAACTGGTAAAAGCGCTATACAAATAAAATGGAATTAAAATAATCATAAAGACACAGTACCCTGGGCATTTGACTATGATCTGATGAGGTGTGGTGTCTCTCCATCGTATTGGTTTCATCTTCCAAAGAAACCGAGAAGGTCCCGACTCACACTATCCACTTGTTCAGTTTTTAAAGTGCTTCAGATTTTCTTGAAGCCTAAACCACGTTCTCCATTACAAGTTGTCTAAAAGCTGAACAGTGACTGATCCATAGACATGGCATTTCCATTATTTCTCAGCAATGAGTGAATCTCAACAGATTTGTGGATCACTTTCAGCCATGTGATTA
This sequence comes from Clarias batrachus, assembly GCA_003987875.1. Taxonomy (NCBI): domain Eukaryota; kingdom Metazoa; phylum Chordata; class Actinopteri; order Siluriformes; family Clariidae; genus Clarias; species Clarias batrachus. The sequence continues at coordinate 268,160 of QMIH01000122.1, forward strand.
ACAATTGATACAAAGATCTGAAAAAAGCAGGCTTTAAGGTCTTGCTCATGATCCTAACAGAAGCTCTTTTGGGATTTGACATCATGGCCTTGTGTTCACTAAAAAGAAAAGAAAAAAACTTAATGACTTTATTTTTTAATATGTGAATTAACATTTTATAATGAAAAATAACCTTTTTTTGTTTTAGCTTAATTCTTTCATCATGGTTTATTTTCTCTTTCGTTTCTGGTTTTTGACCTACTGGTGTTGGTGCTGTGAGTAGGATGCATCTCTACCTAACGCTTTCACTTATTCTTTCTGGCTTTTTAAACAAATCAGCTTCCTGAGCTTCATCTTACACACTAATACCTGCACCAACACCATCGTTTAGCTCGCTAACTCGGCTACTCTCTGCTGTAATTCCCTGTGGCCGCATTGCATTCTGGGACTTTGAGTTCGGAGTTTGTACAAGCCTCTCCACTGCTTAATTTTTTGGACTGGATTTTTCATGCATACGTCTCAAAGATGTCAGTATTAATACATTTGATGCATTTTGGGGTGGAATTTTCCCTGCTGAGCCTAATGATGGAATGTTACTACCAGGCTTTTGAGTCTCTTTTGAATCCAACCATTCTACGTTTGTGTGCGTGTGTGTGTGTGTGTTCAGAGACGTGTGCAGTGAATAATGGAGGATGTGACAGCACGTGTCACGATGCTCTAACAGGAGTGCGCTGCAGCTGTCCGGTCGGATTTACTCTCCAGCCTGACCGCAAGACCTGCAAAGGTAATATATACACATACTGACACACACACATACACTGACACACACACTCATGCACGCAACACAGTCACATATCATTATTTTTTTAATAAGGAACAAAAGGAAACAAATCGCTTGCAGCCCTGGCAGAACAAAACAGGAGCTCCGCTTCACGGCCGAGGGAGGGGAAAGGGACTCATTTCGGTCGAGACCATGACAATCCCTTTTGGAGATGGACGCCTCATTTAGAGAGATGATTCACTATTAACCAGAGCCATCTTTGCAGAGTCAAAGCCAATCAGAAAAGGCACATGATATATCGATCTCTTTCTTGCGAGAAGGCTTATTCCAGATGAACCACAAACTCTCAGGCGCCTGCTGGTATTAAAATGTCTGTCCTGTCCCGAAATGTTCCAGAACACTGGCACGGGTGGTCATGTGGCTGATACAAATCTAAGAATATGTGTACGAGGAGGCGTTCAGGTCAAAGCAGGACTTTTGATTGTACAGAATAACAGTAGGCAGTAAAAGCTCCCTTTATTTCTCTATATAATCCCCTGCTACACTAATGCATTTATCCCAGTGTTCCACTAGTGCTTGGACACCATCAAGATAGAAAAGTTTTCTCATGATCGCCTGTTTCACATCTGAAACGGTGGCTTTCCAGGAACTCATTTAATGACTTTTCCAAACATGTGGAAATGGACTTGCTTGGAGCGATGTCAGGACTGTATGGGGGAAGTGACAATAACTCCCAGTCGAGTTCCTGTAAAGTGCAAGTGGTGCTGGTGAATGATTGTGTGTACAGCTCCCACAGGCAGATGCGTTTCTTATGCAAGTTGCTGAAAAGTTATCCACTGATTTCCCATAGAATGATTGGCCTTTCCACTCGCTGAATGTTCACAGGAAGGACTGAAGTAGAGGCACCTCAGCCCGGGATCGTCATTTATGGACGTACAGCCTTCTTCCAGAAGCAACGTTCAACGATTTGACCTGAACGCCCCTTGTATAATGTGTGTTTTAAAAAAAACAGGAAATGCGTTCTTGGTATCACATTTTTATCAGAACATGAAGCCATGACCTTTTTCTGATACATTGACTAAAAGATTGCAATTCAAGCAGCCAAAGATTGACATCAGTGTTGCTAAGCAACCAGGAGACATGGACAATATAGAAATCAAGCTAGGTAGCACATAGCCATTATGCCTTGTATGTATATAGACAATGTAAAAATAACTTATACAGTACCATTCAAAAGTTTGGACACAACCTCTAATTGCAGTTTGAATATTAATAGTCTGACATGATTTCGACTGGAGTTTGGAACAGAAGATTGGAAGGGAAAAATTCTTCAAAAAATCTGTTTTGTGTGAGACGTGACCTTTAAACAATCAACAGCACTGTTAGCCAGCAGTGCAGTGTTTATTAGATATTTCTAATAGTTCTAATATAATACTTTAAAATAATTTCAATACTTCTTAAGGCAAATCAGACAATAATCTTTAGTGCTACTGAATTGAATCAAAAACTGCAATGCCTAAAGAAATCTGTCTGTGCCTCACAGCTCTAACGCCTGGCGTTTTTAAACCTTCTCTGTTCCAGATATCGACGAGTGCCGCATGAGTAACGGCAGCTGTGATCAGATTTGCCGGAACACTGTGGGAAGCTTCGAATGTAGCTGCAGGAAGGGCTACAAGCTGCTCACTAATGAGAGGACCTGTCAAGGTACAGTAAGAACATTTTACATGTATCTCTCATGCACATGTAGCAGGAATACTAACGTTGGATGAGCGTTGAAATATAGTTGTAACGCCATTGCGTTGTCTTCCTTTGTTTGGGGACCTTGTTTTTGAAAGTTAGAATGACTTTGTTGAGATAACGCTGAATGAACGACCCAAACAAAACGTTGCGAATACCCCCTCAAAACGGCAAAATCAGAGATCAGGGCAGACCCAACAGCTTCACACACACACACACACACACACACACACACACACACGGTGTGTATCTCATGTCACATATATCAGTGTTGTACTGTTAACTGTCTGTTTCATTCCTTTCATCTTAGCTCCCAAATAACTTCTTTAACAAGGTCTAGTGCTTGTTGTTATGTTCATACATTAGCAAGCTTTAGTAGCACGCCCCCTAGTGATCAAGTAGTAAACACTCAGTTCTGCCATATCAGTTAGTCCACTAATGTGGTATTAAGATTGTTCTAACACTGTGTTAGGGGCATTCATTAAACATTTTCCTGTTTTCACATATCAACATATCTCATGTGTCAACATTGTTCTGACGTCATTTCTAGTACATCAAGTTATTCTAAATTAAAAAAACAACCTAAAAACAAAGTTGTCAATAATGTCACCACACTACCATCATCACAACATTTTGACAACCAAAGTGTACTGCTGAGAAGGTTACATTTTCTCTATAACAAGACGAAGGTTACAAGCTGCAGTTTCAGCAACTATTTAATCATCTTAATTCTAAGCACACAAGGTATCTTACAGTAAGGTGAAAAATATGAACGAATGGCTTGTATGATTCCTTGCCTAAACAGACAAAAGTATTTATCCAAACCTGCAGTGACTTGGTATCCAGATACATATACTTCAATATGGATTTGGTCCCCCTTTGTAGCTATAACAGCTCACACATTCATTCTATAGCGTGTTTATGAGGTCAGGCACTGATGTTGGCTGAGAAGACCTGGCTCACAATCTCCATTCCAGTTCATCCCAACGGTGCTCAATGAGGTTGAGGTCAGGGTTTTGTGTTCTTCCACACCGAATTCATCAAACCCATCAAAGTTTGTCTTTAATAGTTTGTTTTAAAAGATATATTGTAGATATCAGAGTGAAGTAGGAATTTTAAAGCAGTTTCTATATACCAGCAAGAGACAAACTACAAGCAACACAGGGTCAGGGTCCTCATTTATTTGCGACCAGACAAAGAAACCACCTTGTGACCGAGTTCACCGAACACATCAGCAAATTAAACCAGAGGTCATGGCTTAGCCAGCACACTCCATTACCCCATTCCTACGTACAAAATGAGGTACTTCAGAAGTGAGAATCTTTCCCTGGCTCAGTGCCATGAGAGTGATGGAATAAATGCTCAGTAGGCGAGCAGGAACTTAGCCACTGAGCAAACAGAGGATCACGCTGGGCCGTGCTGAGCCTAGCTGAGCTGCAGGTGTTGGGAATTAGAGCGAGCAATCTTCTCCACCTCCCCCCACCACACACACATCTGGAGGCCTCAGGAGAGCAAAAAGCAAATAGAAATCCTTCAGGTTGAGAAGAGAGAATGGAAATTAAAGGAGGAGGGAAAACGATGGGCAAAAAGAGGACAACAGAAAATGAGGACTTGTCTTTCGTTTTGTGCTTTCGTGTGGTCATCAGTAAGGATATTGAGATAATCAAGAACTCTGCGAATTTCAAGCTTGAAGTTCCAAGTTGTGTTGTTTATGCTTTCTTTCACCATTCTTTCTTTTGTTGTTCAATTACATCGTTTTGCCTTCCCTTGAATGCTACCCATATTTTGTGGCATGCCTTTTTGTTGAGTTTGATTCCGTTTAAGACATCAGCTTAAGGCTTGTGTGTTTGAGTTGATGCTTTCCTACCGAGAGTGTAGCTCAGCTAAAACCAAGCTGCCAATCACAGCAACCACAAGCGTCTTTAAAACCGAGCCATCTAAATGCTGCGTGGAATTTTCTTGTCAAACTGCAGAGAAAAGAAGCCACAAACACTTCCTGTTTTCCCTTCATGTCTTTTTGGACGGGACCTTGGTTGACATTGTGGAAGATTTAAGAAAATCCACTTAACCAAAAGTTGCAGTCTCAGATTGAAAGTTAGCTAACTTTATTTACAGTCATTTGTGACTGTGCATTTATGATCTCCAGAAGTAGTGGCTACAAAACCCCGACATCCTTTTCCCCATATCAGACCTATCATTTAGACCAAGCATCTGTGCTCCACCCAGACTTTTGCTCCATGACCTGTGGTTGTTTTCTTTCCCCACTCCCCACTAGGTCACGGGTGAGAGTGTGGGAACATTGTCAGCACTTTAACCAAGCTGCTGGATATTACCTTATTACACTTATTTGAGAGTTGCTGTTTCTCTTCAAATTAAACAAGGGTAAGATTTCGATGGGGGGTGGGGACAGGGGGGGGTGGTTTCCACTTGGGTTCTTTACATCCATAATGATTCTAGGTTTCCAAAGGTTTTTACTTGAGTCTTTTTTTAAATGCTTATACACAGAACCTTAAAGCCATCTAAGTTACTTTTGGTTGGTGTTCGCCATTGTAAAAAAAGCAATGTAATGTACATTACATCTTACACTATAAGCACATTTCCAGACAAAAGATGTATATTAAAAAGGTACAATAGCTAGCATACCTCCCAGGAACTAAAAAGGATTGAGGCTTGTTCTTTCGTTCTGGGAGTTCTTTCCTTGAACTCTAAAGAACCATTTAAAAGAATCATTTATATGCAGAACCCTTGTTGTTCAAAAGTAACCCCCCAGGAGAAAATACCCCTGACGCATTTTGAGGGGGAAAAAAAACAGCTAAACTGGACAAGGATGAATGTAATAAATAAGTGACAAACTCAAAGAAACACGTGAACGTGGGAGCTTAGTTTCGAAGACCGTATGTCAAGCATCATCTAACCAGCATGGCATGGTATGGCTTGGCAGTGATCTGAAGAGTAGCAGGTATGCAAACATTTGTAGCTGTTATTATCATAGGGAAGTGGTAGCGGTGGGCTGCCAAGGGAAAACTCTTATCTTTATCCTGTTCTCCAAACAATGCTTCTTAAGTGCACCCTAAGGTGAGAGGTCAAACAAATCGCTTAGGTCAGTAGTTTCCCTCTATTTGTATCAGGTACCTTAATAAAAGCTCCCTTTATGATTCTTTACTTCCTTTGTCTTTGGAGGAACTAAAAAGATATATAGGGATATCGATCAAGACAGTCATGGTCTGTTCCAGGATAGCCCATTCTTCCATTTACAGGGCAATCTCAATATGTTGTATAGGATGAAATCTTGAGAGAACAGTGTGAAGTTGTAAGTACAGTTACACTAATTGTACCAAGTGTATCACTAATTGACCTTCACAGTCCACAACAGATCCACCCAAGTTTACCCTGTTCCAGAATGTCCATAGGTATTTGGCAGTGCTCACCATCTCCATCCAGGGCTTAAAGTGGGCCAGAATGGTCCGGAACGGCATTTTGGCCTTGGTGATAAATAAATAAATAAATAAATAACCTACTTGGCAGTTCATACCAAAGAATCTCAAGCCATACGATCTCTGATCTTTGGTTCATACTTATGTTAAGCAAACTGTTAAATTATTTTTTAGTGTGTTGCAATCTGATTGCAGCTTGGCATTCCTTCAGGCTCATAGCGTCAAGATCAACGAATCAGAATGTAATATAATACTTGCCTTACATTGCTGTCAAAAGTCTCAGAAATCTGTGAAGGTATTTTGAGGTCAGACACACCATCGGTTAAAAGTTTGGACACACCACCTTATTCCAAATTCTTTCCTGATTTTAATTTCTTTTTACACTATTTAACAATGATGAAGGCACCCAGAATATACAATAATCTCTCTTGAACAGTTGATATTGAGACGTATCTGCTACTTATGATTTCTAATTCTGATTTCTAATGGTGATTTCTGAGGCTGGTAACTCTAAATGAACTTCTCCTCTGCATCCATTCCTGGGATGGTCTTCCCAGTTTCATCAGAAACTCCCAGAGCCAGTTTCATCATGGTACTTGATGGGTCTTGAAAGACTGTTCTTGCTAGAATCGTTCCCGAACAGCTGACTGTTGTTGTTGATGATGTTGTTACTTAATTACCTAATACCATATTTCATAGATTAAAAAATTATCACTACTGTTCTAGAATGTAGAAATCCAAATTTGTGTCCAAACTTTTGACTAGTACTGTATATTCCCCCTCTGTATAACCACTACACTGGGTTTTATGGTTCCCCCACCTGTCAAATCCCCTTTGCCTCCATCATCATAATACCAGCTAAGGGAATATGTCTGGGAAGAGCGGTGCTCATATCTTTGACTATAGTTACAGAATATCAAGGCAAAGGTGCACTAAAGTTGCTCTGGTTCCACATCATATCGGACGGCTTAGGTTATGCACAGATAATGATAAATCTTAGCAAAGATTTGACTTGACCTGTGGGGGAAATCTATTAGGGATATTTCTGAATACAACTCCTTCTTGATACCAAGATCCCTTAAGGAATCATTTTAAGTGCATTCCATAAGCTAGCGGGAATCTTATCTACTTAGCAACTATATACTCATCTAATAAGAGTTTTATTAACGTGGCTAACTACCTTGCTTGGATTTTTAACACATCTATAAGCCAGGATTTATACCGGCAAAAGAGGAGAAAGGTGTTCCAGTCAAGTACTTATAGAAAGGTCATTATTTCATTTAGATAAGCTACCTGAACTCTGTGTTACACACTTGACCTTTTGCTAATCCTTTGAGAGCAAGGTGAATGCCTCAGCCTAAACAGAGACGGCTTTTGAGCTTTGAATGCTCGCTAAATGCTCTGGGTGGAACATGTAAACAGAATTTTTGCTTTATCTGGTGTTGACCATCCCCCTGGTTTCCTGGCTGTCATCAACCCTCAGCTTCAATCAATCAGGATGGGGCTTGTCCTTCGCCACCTTGCTGAGGATCTGGACACATTCCTTAGCCATTGCTAAACCTCCCCCGCACTGTCCTTAGCGGACTATTCAGACTTGCCCCTTATCTGATTGTGCCCTCATATTCTTAAGAGAGTCTGATAGGGCCCATATCTCTGCTCTGTAAACAGACTAGTTGTTAGCTTTTTTTCCTCAGATGGCTATTGTTTTACATCAGCAGTGATTAAGATTAGCGGCTAGCACAGTTAGCATGATGGGTGCTAAGGCACGATGATGAAATTCTTTCTCAGTGGAATTTTTCTTACGCACCCTTCATGTCTCTTGCTCTTGTTGATGATGGATTCCCTGGACCCACTCAGTTTGGTGCCAAATCTTGTATCCATCTTCTCAAACATCCCTGTGCTAGCTAGCACGTACACAGGTCTACTGCCACCTATCCCGCATGTACCCACATTTTTCCACTCTCCCTTTCCCAAAACAAGAAGTCCTTCATAATGATGCAAGATCTTCACATTTTTTAAAAAACTTCTTTTAGGTTATGAGATTGCTACACAGACATGACCCACACAATTAACAAATTCACTGGAATGGAAAGGAATGGAATGTGGTTTGGAAGCATTGAAATCAAGTGAACATTTGGCCTGCTGGGTTACAGGATTTTGGAGGAATATTTGAGGATGATTGATGTATCTTGAGGGTCAGAAAGCGAGCAGCTGGATCCACTGGGTGTGGAAAACTGTCAGTGGTACCCTGCTGTCCTTCTGAACCGATGCCGGTCTCTGCAGGGGAAACAAAGACCAGGCTCACTTAATGAATCTGCCAACAGCTCGTAAAACATTTCTGATGAAGCTTGAAAGATCTGGGCTGGGAAAAATGGAAAAAGGGTGTTATATAACACAGCCGGTTTGGTCTAGACGGCACAGCGGTAAGAGTGAACTGGATAATGTTGTTTAATTGTCTAAAATCAACTCAAGTTTTGTAAGCACCGCTACCTGAATTGTACAGTGTTAGTTGTTGAAAGCTAACTGCATGCTTGGATTTGTTGGCTTACATTATGCAATAGTTTGCATATTTGAGCTTTCAATACATCAGAAATCATGGCCTTAGTAATACGTTGCAATTTGTAAAAATCTGAATCATGCTGCAAGGAACTGAAGTGTTTACACACGTTTGAGGGTCATAGATTTTCTTTCCCAAATTTTAATTTGTATAAGCATGTCCATCTGTTTGTCGAATGACAAGTCTGTTTTAATTAATTTACAGATTTATATATGACAGATTTTTTTTATAGCCACAGCGATAGCAAATTCCAAAAAAAAGGGAGTTTCTTGATAATCGTATATTATTGAAAAATATAGTGTTGTGATTGTCAGATTTTTATTTTACACAAAGATAAACAGAGTAAATACAAAATGAAGTTTTTAAATTATGATTTCATTTACTAAGGAGGAAAAGTTAATCGACCTGGCCCTATGTAAAAAAGTAATTGCCCCCTTAACCTAATAACTGGTTGTTCCACCATTTGCGGCAACAACTGCAATCAAGCGTTTGCTATAACTGGCGATGAGTCTGTTACATGACTGTGGAGGAATTTTGGCCCACTCTTCGTTTCAGAATTGTTTTAATTTTTCCACATTGGAGTATGTTCAAGCATGAATGGCCTGTTTAAGGTCATGCCACAATATCTCAATCAGATTTAAATCCAGAATTTTTTTTTGGAGTCATTCAGAGGTGGACATGCACTGATGGCCAGACATTCTCCTACAGGAATTTTCTGATAGAATGCATTGTTCCATCAGTTATGGCATCGTCCGGGTCCTAAATCTGCACAGCAGCCCCGGGACAAATAATGTACTGTATACGTGACGAATAAAGGCTGAACTTAATGTTTAAATCTGTATAATTATCTTAATCACTCAAGTGTGAAGGGGAAATTACTTTTTAATAGCATATATGTTATGTATTAAATATGTTCATGTTATGTTTTAAATAGGTTTTACTGTCATTTTTAAAAATAAAAGATCAATTTTGCTTTCTCAACAGATATAGACGAGTGCTCGTTTGACCGTGCATGTGACCACACTTGCGTGAACTCTCCAGGCAGTTTCGAGTGTCAGTGTCACAAAGGCTATGTCCTGTATGGAGTCGCCCACTGTGGAGGTAACACATATGACTTTTTTTCATAATGTATAAGATTTTTTTTTTATTTTTTTATGCCGTCCCACCACACCACATCCCATCCAATCAAATATCATTTTTGTTGCATCCCTCACCACCTCTCACATTCTATCCCATCCCATCCTGTCTTATTTTAAGTACTGCTGCTCTAAGACTTCTGATTATAATAGTTCTTTAATTAAACTAGTCAGGTTTTACCTGGACATTCGTTTTTGCTAGGATTACGGCTTGATTTGGACCTTTACGCCTAGCCTGTACAGGAGTGTGACAGGACAAGAAAAAGGAATATATGCTAATATATCGCTACATTAAAGAGCTGTTCACATCAGTGTTTCGCCGTCTCGACAGAAAGACGTGTTGCGGAGTATGATTGCTTCAGGGCAGAGACACATTCCTGCAGTGCAAAACTTGCTGATCCTACATCTACTGTAGGGTGTGGCACAGACTATCAGAAAAAGTGTTTCAGGGTGATCCACAAAAATTATTGTTATGGAAGTAATCTGAGTGAGACAACTGTCTAATAGTTTAGGCAACTGGCAACAAGCAGCCTTAACTCATCCTTGGGTAAATCTGGGGGGGAAAAATGCATATTTAATATTATATTATTAATATTATTATATAACTTGAAAGAAAGAGCAACAACCCTCAATCCTTACAACAGAGCTGCTATCACTCACTATTATGACATGGTAGGCAAAAACTGCTTAGATTTAGCATTTTCCTTGTTTTTTGGATGAGAAGTTCTGGATGTTCTGGGATCATACAGTAATACAAATCTGATAACAACATAATCTCTCTGATTTCTAGTTAACAATTAAGAGTTGTTCCAGAATTGTTTTATCCCTTAATGAAGCAATCAGCAAGTGAATTAATAACAAAGTTGCCGAGCCAGCATTTGAGGTCAGTATTATTGTTGAAGCTGTCCTGAGAGTCAAGATTCAAGATTCCAAGAGCTTTATTAATCCCAGAGGGAAATTGCTTTGCCTTGTTACAGTTGCTCACTGTTTGAAAAAGAAAGGAAGAAAGGAACCACATGAACATGATTACAATTACAGGAAACATCTAGGGGAAAAAAACTATAATAAATAGAAAGTGAGAATCACAGTTTACAGCTGTGCTGGACAGTGGAGGGAACATGAAGTGAAACAATTTACAAATATTTCAAATGATAATAGCGAAGGTTCACAGTGTACTGACAGTGATACAGTACTTGTGCAGTAAAGATTAACCAGGAATATACTGTAGGTAATAAATAGATTTAAATAAGCGTAAAGTATTTCACACGTAGTAACATATGGGAGAAAGAGTCATGGTTGTGACCACTTTCAGTTACAGTTTCAGTTTTTACAGAGAAGGGTTGTAGATTTAAAGGCCGCTGGAACAAAGGATCCCCGGTGCGGCTCAGTAGAACACTTGGCAGTGATCAGTCTTGGGCTGAATGTGCGCCTCTGATCAGGCTGCAGGACCAGAGATGGGCAAAGTACACAAATCCTGTACTTGAGTAAAAGTAGGGATTCCCTAAGATATACAGTAGAGACCAAAAGTTTGGACACACCTTCTCATTCAAAGAGGTTGAATTTGTATTATGGCAAGAAAAAAGCAGCTAAGTGAAGAAAAACGAGCGGCCATCATTACTTTAAGAAATGAAGGTCAGTCAGTCCGAAAAATTGGGAAAACTTTGAATGTGTCCCCAAGTGCAGTCACAAAAACCATCAAGCGCTACAAAGAAACTGTCTGACATGCGGACCGCCCCAGGAAAGGAAGACCAAGAGTCACCTCTGCTGCGGAGGAGTTCATCCGAGTCACCAGCCTCAGAAATCGGCGGTTAACAGCAGCTCAGATCAGAGAGCAGGTCAAAACATCTCAAGAACAACTGTTAAGAGGAGACTGTGTGAATCAGGCCTTCATGGTAGAAGATCTGCTAGGAAACCACTGCTAAGGACAGGCAACAAGCAGAAGAGACGCGTTTGGGCTAAAGAACACAAGAAAGAACACAAGAAAGAAAACTCGCTGAATGAGAAGGTGTGTCCAAACTTTTGGTCTGTACTGTACATATACATTACTGCACAGTGAAATTCTTTATTCTTCCCATATCCCAGCATTTGGTTAGTAGGCTGGGGTCAGAGCGCATGGTCAGTCATTATACCGTGCCCATGGAGCAGACAGGGTTAAGGGCCTTGTTGAACCTGGTAGTGCTGGGGCTCGAACTGTCAACCGTCAGCTCCGATTCCAAACCCCAGTTCCGTTATTACAGTAGGTGTGTCTCAAAGGAAAGGCAAGTCACACAATTACGCATAATACTCAGTAATTCCAAACATTACACACCAACGTGGTTAGGTAACACAATGCCATGCAGAAATGTAGTGAAGTACAGTAAAAGTATAAATATTTGCTGTACCTGTGAGCAGGAGCACAAGAAAAAAAATATCCTCTTATAAAACTACTCAAGCATAGTATAGACATGAAGTGGGTACTTAAGTACAGTAACAAAGTCCATGTACTCGGTACCCTCCCACCTTTGTCCAAGATTGAGTGGAGTTTAGACAGCTTCCTCCTCTCGGCCACAACATGGACAGGGTCTAGTTCCATACCTAGGACAGAGCCGGCCATACTGATTAATTTCTCAGTCTACTTTTGTCCACCACCTTCATGCTACAGCCCCAACATACAGTACCACTGCATAAAAGAAAACAGTAGACACCACTTAGTCATAAAACCCCCGCAGCATGGTAAGGCAGACATTGAAAGACCTGAGCTAAATGGACTCTTGGGTATTTGTCCTCCATAACAACCCAAACTTTTCCCAACCCCAACCGGACAGATAGAGAAGTGATGGGAGTCCTGGATTTTTTGGACTCCACTAATAGTTCCTTGTCTTTCTGATATTGAGCGGTAGGTGATTTAATTCACCTAACTAAGTTAGCCAACAAAGTTGTCCACCAACCACTTCATCAGAGTCATCGAAGAACTTGTAAAGATACAGTAGCAGGAGTTATACATAGAATCAGAGGGTGAACAGAAAGGGAGCCAGAACTGTCCCCTGAGGAGCACAGTAAAGATCAGCACAGTGTCACACAGTTCTGTAGGTTGACATACTAGTGGTGGCGAGTGAGAAAAATAGTCCATAATCCAAGGGACCAAAGGAGTGACCACGAGCATGAGCAATCTTTAATTCCTCCCCAGCAAGGCAGGCCAAATGGTGTTAAATGCATTGGATAAGTCAAAATAATACATAATCCTCACAGTGCTCCCAGGTTAATGTAGGTGGGTGGAAGATCAATGTATGAAGAGAAGAAATCAGAGTAGAAGATAAAGTTTTGACGGTGTGTGTCATATTCCCCGTTTAAATGTGAGGCAGAATATATTGGACCGCTTCAGCAAATCAATGAGCGAATCATGGTATGTCATTATAAAGATTATAAAGAAACCAGCTGTTCCACGGCTAGGTAAATAATGAGATGAAGTTGGTTTGTCTGTAATCTCTTCTTTTCTATTTAGTAAGAGGCCAAAATCATTAGAAAAGTATTGAAATAGCAAGGCCAACTATTTTGTTTTTTCTCTAGTGTGAGGGCATTTGAGAGAGGAAAAGATGATTATGAGACTATAGATGAGATTTCCAGCTTCCACTTTCTGATATTTAAATCTAGATACATTAAACATCTTGGAACATGGCACCTGTGGTGACAGACCAGCATATTTTTATGTGAGCAAAATTTTTGGAACATATACTTTTAGAGTATCTTTTTAAAGTGATTCTTGTCTGTGTTCTTTTAATTGTTGTTTGTTTTGGGGGTTTTTCCCTGTAGTCTTGTTTTTAAAAAATGATGTTCAATTAGGGGTGATGAGTGACGGTCTACAAATTGTTCCCCCCCAATGACGTCCTTCGTTGTGGTGTCGGTTTGTTTTGCATCGTTGAGTTGCTGTCTGATGACATTCCTCCCCATTCGACTGGATACATTACTTTGTAAACTGGCAGACAGAATGTTTCTGTAGACTTGAATTTGAATTTATTCTGCTGCTACCATCATCAATAAAGATTAGCGAGTGTGCTCCAGAAGCAGCAATGCAAGCCCAAGCCATGACACTAATCTGAACTGTGCTTCACTGATGAGCTCATTTTGGAAGACGAGCAGATCCTTTATTTCTCCACACTTTGGACTTTCCATCATCTTGGTTTCAGAACATTTTTGTCTAATCTCTGTATTTCTTTGTGAATTCCAATCTGGCCTTCCAATTCTTGATTTGGCCCAATATTTTTAGAAGAGACTATGTATCAACCTGTTCTTGCTGTTTGGAAGTAACCAGCTAACTACAGTCTTACTGGGTGATGTCACTCTTGAGAGGACGAATGTGTTCCTGCGGTTCAGAGGAAGGGCGGTGAGGCGCTGATGGAGGGGTAGCGATAGAAACACATGTTTATGGCTGAATTAAGAGTATTTCGATGGTGATGGTCTCTGATTGCGTGTGAATCGGTTGCAGAGCGGGTACAGGAAGGCAGGGAGGCGGCCTGGCACGGAGACAGAGCTTCCCAGGCATTGTTAAGATGTTAAAGAGACCCGGCGTGATGAATGAGGTTTTCTGCTTTTCTGTCCACACTCGACAAGTCTTTAGATAAGAGGCAACATTATGGAACACTAGAGGAATGGGTTCTGCTTTCCTATAGGAAGCTGTTCAGTTGTGAAAGGGATGCAGATGTAGCAAGTATCAGGAATGCACAGTTTACCCTTAGGGCTTTTGAAAGTTTGGACCAACTGACCAGAAGCACATTTGGCATGCTTGTACAAAGAATAGAAAGAGCTGCAACTTGTCACTATGGTTGAAATAAGTGCCACTGCTCAGGCTTTTGCAGCTTTGCCAACATGGGGATTTGGACCTTCTGTACTAGAGGCAGCATTGTTTGTCACATATTCAGGGAGTAAGGCTGCAGAGTTGCCTGTGTGAGTGGAGAACCTGGAGCAGAGATTGTTGCTAAAGGGCCAAAGAGTGTCAGCTTGGAAATGCTGGGGAGTGAGATCATGACCTTATGATCATAAGCCCAACATCTTAACCAGGGGTTCAAAACTGCACCAACTACTGAGCCACACCTGCACAACTAGAATAATTACTGACATGTTGTCATTTCAAAATCTGAGAAAGCTAAGCCATTAACCATTAACATGAATGGCTCAATACATTGTTTCACTTGGAATTTCATGGATTAAATAAATTAGGATTGGATTAGATTGGAATGGGTGGGACAGAATTAGATGATTAGGAAATGTTGGAAATAATATGATTGGGTTGCATTGGCCTATAGGAAAGGGTTGGATGGAACTGGAGCGAATGTAAATAGAAACAGATTATACCCTCTGTCTTCATTTTATCAAATGAACAAACATACACTTGTAGCATCAATGTTGGTATCAAATGATTTATCCTCCAGAACATGATGTAACACAGCAGGCAAAATGAGCGTGTTTAGTTTAGATAACCCAGACACAGTAAATCTGTAGCGTTACAATACACTGTCACAATATTACATCATTTAGCCACTCAATCTAAGTCTGGCTCAGTGTCTGTGCAAGGTAATTAATGTTAACTAAGTAGAGGAAAAGAATAAGCGATCCACGCAAACATCCCGTTCCTCTGTGCATGAATCAGTTCAGCCTAAGAGGTATGTTCTGGGGGTCTCAGGGGCATGAACAATTGTTGACACAAAAGGTCAATGAAGGTGTCAATCAAACAAGCGTTTTTTTCAATCTCTCCTTCTCCCCGCTTTTCTTCCCCACTCTTCACTGAGATTAATGAGCGCCTTTAATGCAGATGGCCAAAAGAGGAAAGGCAAAGTCAAAGGTTCTAGTCTGGAGACAGCTCAAATCTGGGGAGGGGGCGGCGGTGGCTCAAAGAAAAGGGAAACCAGACCAGCCTAGCAAGCGAGAGGCTTTATTCATTAACGAAATTCAGATTCATTGCTATTCTGTTCCTCTCTGGCTTTAACTAAGAGCAAAGCCTTTGATACGCCTAAAGACTCTTTATGTCTTCTTCTTGGTCTGCCTCAACTTCAAAACCACTTAGTCAAACTCAGCTCTCTTCTTCTCTTTCTCTCTTTGTATTTTATTCAGCTCCCATCTGGTTTGCTGTGTTTTAGAGAGTGATTGTGGTTTTACTTTTTCCTTTTTGGGGGAAAAAACGTGCTCAGAGGCATAGATGAGCAAATGCAAGCCAGTAAAAGAACAGAAACCTTCGGCCTGGGTTCTGCGAAAGGCCAATCAAATCAAGGTGGAAAAACAATTACTGACATTGTCAAATTATAATGGAGAAGCTGCTGCCAACCCCCACCCCTTATCTTTTTTTTTCTTAAATATTTATTGGATTCATTAACATGGAACAGCTTAAGCACCTAGAAAACTGGATGGTTCTTCCATGTAAAACCATTAAAGGAGACTAAAACTCAAAGAACTCTCAAAGAACCCTTTAAACATTCCTCTTTTCATAATGCATGTAAGCTGTGTATATAATATATATAATTATAATATATAATACAGATGGACAAAAGAAGTCCATGAATGCCACCGATGCTTATGGACAACAGAGCTGAGCTGTACTGGACCAAGCTGTCCATAAATGTCCATTAATGTTCTTATTGGTGGATGTAAAGTCAATCCTGATTTGTCCAGTAGGTGTTTTTTGCTCATATATCTTCCATACACCAAGCCTGTAAAATTAACATCAGTAACCGTTAAACCAGTTAGGTTTGGCGTTCCCTTGTGCCCCGAGAAAAACGCTGACTTCTCGGGTTGTGACTCCACAAATCTTTAGGCGTATCAAAGGCTTTGCTAGAAAAAAGCCAGAACGAACAGAATAGGAATGAATCTGAATTTCGTTAATGAATAAAGCCTCTCGTTTTCTAGGCTGGTCTGGATTCCCTTTTCTTTGGGACACTGCCGCCCCCTCCCCAGACTCGAGCCGTCTCCAGACCAGAACCTTTGACTTTGCCTCGTTCCTCTTTTGGCCATTTCCTCTTTTGTCCAGTGCATCCCCTAGGTGCTCAATCGGATGGGATCAGGGGAGTTCGGGGGCCAAGTCTTCGGCCTTGAACTCTTTGCTTGCTGGGCCCTATGTGCGGCCCCGTGTCGTGCACTGGGTGTTCTGATGCATTTCTGGTATGGCCAGCATTAACTTTTTTTCAATTGTTTGTGCCGCCTTGGCTGTTCTGTGGGATTGGCCCAGACAGGCTTATCTTTGGTCCCCGCAGGCATGGGCCTTTTTGTACTGGAGTATATTCGGTAATCAACGTCGTTCTATTCACTTGTCAGTGGTCATTATGTGGCTGATATATTCGATATAATAAAATTGGTTTTGAATTTGAAATTATGAATCAGCTGGATTTACAAACTACGATTTTGAAAACAGCTGTGATACTGATACTGGCCAGTATTTTTGCCTCCAGAAAGCTGTGGACTTCACACAATCTGTGCAAGCCTTTATAAAGTTTGCTCACTCATGATTTAGCGTTCTTCCTCCTCTAAAAAGTGTTTTAGATCAACAAGAGTTTTAATGTTTACAAGGAGCACAAGTCCTGATGGTGAAATGTTAAAGTGTTCACTTACCTCGTGTGTGTGTTTTAGGGGGGAAAAAATTATAATAATATTTGCCATTTTATTAGTATGGAGTGTTGTTTTTTTTGCATGCATGCATGCAATTGCTGCCATTATCACATATGAAAGTAAGCAGCGGTCAGCCTGTTTGGCACTAGTGGAACTTTAACCCCTACAACTCACGACCTTCTTCGGGGCACAAGTACAACCACAGAAGGAACGGTTAAACAGCCAGAAAAAAAACATTCTGACTATAAAGAAGTTTAATTGATTGCCTGTTCTCCTGTGAGAATGCTGCTGAGCTCCACAGTTTTACTTGAATAATGGAACTTCCCTAATCATTTGCCCCCTTACACAGAGCATCAGTACACAGTCACTATATCAGAGAATGGTAACCAATCCTTTGTTTGGGTTTTCAGACATTGATGAGTGCAGTATAAACCGCGGTGGCTGTAAGTACGGCTGTGTGAACACGCTGGGCAGCTACGAGTGTACGTGCCCACCTGGGTACAAACTGCACTGGAACAAGAAGGACTGTCTCGGTACGTGTAGGACAACACTGACACCTGTTGGCCAGTACAGACATTACACTAAATTCACAAGACTTTTTCAATGTTTTGCAGGTTAAATTAAAACCTGGAAAAGATATATATAAAACTAAGTGTATAGTACTTTAAAATGATTTCGACTCATTTGATGGGCACGTAACTACCACCTGGCAACACTATTTCGAAAGCACCAGTTTGATGTTTAAAGTCTGGTTGAAAGTCTAAGGTTGGGTTTAACCCTATATGTGTGAAATATTTCTTAAAAAATCTGTTTCAAGTCCTAGCCACCACTAGAAATGACCATAATTCCAACATTTTATGACCAGACTGAGACAGTAACTAATTGGTTGTATATATATTGATGTAAATCTAATGAAATTACCTCAGGCTCACCATAGGCATGGGTGAATAGGTCAAAACTGTCAACTTCACTAAACCACCTTTGCCTAACTGGATGCTTATGAAATGATTTCTTGTTCTTTGTGAGACTTAACTGAAGTATTTGTCGTCACAGAGGTAGTGAAGTGTCCGTCCAGCCTGGTGGCGCCAAAAGCAACACTCTCATGCAGCAAGACAGGCAAGAAGGAGAGCTGTTCACTGACCTGCGCATCCAAAGCACACTATCTGTCAGGTACATCCTGTGTGCATGGAATGAGGAAAATACAGTGTGTTAAAAATGTCAGTAAGCTGACAAATAAGGCAAGCGCTTACCTTAAATTCTGGTTAAAGATTGGTTCTGGGTGTAACTGCCTCAAAAAAGTTAACAACAAAAGGTATAGACTGGCATGGTCAACAACAAACTGTTAAAAAAAAAAAAAAAACAATGGCTAGAATATTTAGATTTGGGAATACCTAGCACATGTGTAAAAAACAACAGTATAACTTTATAGTTCTGTATCTGACTTGTCCCCTCTGTAGAGTCTGATAACAGTTACACAGTCAGCTGCGGAGTCCGAGGAAAAAGCCAAAGTAGACTAAACTCCAGCAACACTCAGAGCTGCATAGGTAAGAGCTATTACAGTAATACAGAACAACCTGATAGGATGGCTGGATGGACCGATGGAGGGATTGACAGGATATATATTGACTGATGGAGCCTGATTATTTGGATAAATAGCACCTGATCATATGAATAGACAATTGAATAGATGGATAGTGGCTGGATGGATGGATGTTTTTTTTTTTTAGTCACTTACTGAATGTACAGATGGATGGATGAATAAATTAACAACTCCTTTAATAAGAAGACTGATGGATAGATGGATGGAGGAAGAGGTGGATAGAAATAAAGTAAATGGATGAGTGGATCAGTTGATGCATGGATGTAAATAGATGGATTGGACCTGATCGTCATTAAGGATGAATCTACGGCTGTATTGGTGAGTAGATATATAGCTGGATGGATAAACACATGGAAAGATAAACTGTCATAGGCCTAAACTCACTGTTGTTGGATGTGATGAACAGGATGGATGTTTGGTTGTGATGAATGTGACTGGGTATTTGGATGTGGTAAATGAGATTAGATGCTTCCATGTCATGAATGTGATGTGTGATTGGATGTTTAGTGTTGATGAGAATGAGTGGACGTTTGGTAGTGCTCTGCATGATTAGACGTTTGGTAGGTGAGAAGGTGATTGGATAGTTTGTAGTGATGAATTTGATTGGATGTTTATCAGCGATCTGCTTGATTAAACATTTGGATGTTTGTTAGTGATGAGTGGCGAGTTGATAGTGATGAACGTGATTGGATGGTTGGTGTTGATGAACGTGATTGGATGGTTGGTGTTGATGAACGTGATTGGATGGTTGGTGTTGATGAACGTGATTGGATGGTTGGTGTTGATGAACGTGATTGGATGGTTGGTGTTGATGAACGTGATTGGATGGTTGGTGTTGAGRTTGATTGGATGTTTGGTAATGATAAACATTTC
Source organism: Clarias batrachus (assembly GCA_003987875.1). Taxonomy (NCBI): domain Eukaryota; kingdom Metazoa; phylum Chordata; class Actinopteri; order Siluriformes; family Clariidae; genus Clarias; species Clarias batrachus. The sequence goes on from QMIH01000122.1 coordinate 287,826, forward strand.
TGGTTGTGCCAACGCTGCTTTGGTTTGTCTGTAGAGACTTTGGCTTCTCCAGTGAAGCAGACGGCCTCGTTCCGAATCAAGAACGCCAAATGCCATCTGCATCCCAAACTCAGGGGACGAGCAGAAGACGGAGGCAAGCAGATTGGACCAGGTGAAAAGGCATAGGTCATAAACTTGGACATTTCACCATTGCAATCTATAATGTTATTGCAACGACTTTAGTTGTGTGTTCTGTGTAGTCCTAGCGTTACATAAGCAATGAATAATGAATTGTTGCTTAGTGTGTTGCCTTTGTCGAGTGTAAAATGAGTGTGTGAACTACAGGTGGTCAGCTGTGCAACAACTGCCAAGTCACTTTCGTCAATCTGAAGTGCGAGTCTTCAAAGAAGGCCAAAGTTCGACATACACGTAACCCGTCTAATAAAGAGGTCACGCGCATCACGCTGGAACTAGAAGCAGAGATAAAGCCTGGAGACACTACCGGTAAGTGTGTAGAAGTAATAGGAAGTTAGAATAAAAGGAAAATAATCAATGATGTGATGCCAGCATTTGCTGCCACCATGTGCACACCTGTTAGAGGAGACGGAGAAGACAGTCAGGAATTTTTTTGACGCCTATGTAATACTGCCAGAATCTTTTTTTTTTTTTTATCTGCTTGTAGGCAGGCCAGCTATATTAATATCTTTTTTGATAACGTCTCATGCCCTGGCTTGTGCTTGTGTAGGGAGCTGTGACCTGAGCTGTGTGAGGAAACAAATGGAGCAGAAGATGAAGTCTTCCATCAAAGCTCTGAAGAAGTCCATCAACCAGGAGAGGTTCCTGATCCGTGTGGCCGGGCTCGAGTATGAGGTCGCTCAGAAGGTGTCGCAATCTGCCGACAAACAGGATCAGTGTGGCCCTGGGAGAGAGAGGGACAGCGGCCGATGTGGTAAGAGCATCAACCCTGAAGCTCAAGAATGAATAGCTTTAACTGGTGAAAATAATATACAGGAGACAACGGGGCTGCAGTGTGTGTACAAGGTAGGTGTAACTAATAAACTGGCAACTTAGTGTGTGAGTATATACACACAGCTTGCGAGGTAAATACGATGCATTGGTGAAAAGGTCACTTTGCATCTTAGCAAGCAAAGCTGTCAGTTATGAAATATCTACACACACACTCAGGAGTCTAAACGGGGAGACAGTGAACCTGTATGTAATCCTTTTCTGAAGCTTTACATTATAAAAGAAAAAGGAATCCATTTAATACGGATTGATGTAATTGATAATGTCATAGTCTCACTGTCTCCCCCTCCTGACTGCTTTCTCAGTCAGATGTTTGCCCGGTTCGTATTATCACGGTGAGATGGAGCGCTGTGTGCAGTGTCCTCCCGGAACCTTCCAGGAGCGTGAGGGTCAACTGGCCTGTGACCTTTGCCCTGGAGGAGATCGCCATGGCTTGCCCGGTGCCCGTAACGTCACCTCCTGCTCAGGTAAGCATGGTGGACCGATCAGAAGTGAAAAGCATGAGGAGTCTGTTAAGGTCTGTTTGATTTTCTTTCCCAGTGATCTTCCAACAAGGGAAATCCTATTTTAGAACAACATCAGACATAGCTTTTTAAACACCGTGTCATGTGAGAAATCCTTGACTAGGCTAAAACTCAGGCTCAGTCATGTTCTGTTGTGATTTAAGGTCAGTGTGCACCTGGATATTCCTCCAGTGATGGCTTTAAACCATGCCAGCCGTGCCCTCGAGGAACATACCAGCCTGACCACGGAAGAACGCTCTGCTTCCCTTGCGGAGGTGGACTCGACACAAAGAGAGAGGGATCCAGCTCCTTCCATGACTGTGAGGTCAAAGGTCAGCCTTGGTTTTTGTATATCTAATGATACACCTAGAGTATGAATAAGTATTGTAAAAAATACTGTAAAAAAAAATAAAATTATATATATATACACACACACACACTTCCTGGCAATAATAAAAGGTTGCACACAGTTCAATTTTATTCGTCAATAACAGCAAACAATGTGGTGTCCAGTTCATGTGTGAAAATTCTTCCTCATGCTCCCAGATTCACTCTTGAGTCACAATCTGAGTTCTGGAATCAGCCTGTCACTCCATAGATGTGATAACCTGGTCATTCAGTACATTCAGGTCGTCAGCCACATACTGTATGATGAAGGCAGCGGAGTCTAGACTGGAGGTTCAGTGGCCTGGGGTTGCTTCAGTTTCTCAGCTCTAGACTGAGCTGACTTCAATTTATTGCCACATAACATTGCTTAGTCTAGACCTGAGCAACCCCAGATCATAACACTGTCTTCAGAGGCTTGTACAGTGGACACTCTGCAGGATGTGTGCATCACTAAATTTGCCCTGCACTCAGATCTTATTGTGGCTGTAGAGCTTTTTTGTCAAGAATCTACTTTCACTGTACACTTTCTAACAGTGTTAATGTACGTTTGTTTTCTGCAGTGTCTTGCCCTCCGGGACATTACTACAACACCACTGTGCATCGGTGTATCCGCTGTCCTGTGGGAACGTATCAGACGGACTTCAAACAGAATTACTGCATGTCCTGTCCTGGAAACACCACCACAGACTTTGATGGTGCAACCAGTGTGTCTCAGTGCAAGAGTAAGCTGATTTTGTTCCATCCTCTCCACCGATGCTAATCTGAGCTGTTAAACCATTGAAAAGAATACGGTTCTTGCAATTCCTCTGGCTGCTAATCCAATGGCTGGTGTAACGTAAGCAACAAAACTGGATTTTTTGCAGACAGGGAGTGCGGAGGTGAAATCGGAGAATATATCGGCTACATCGAGTCTCCGAACTACCCAGGAGATTATCCTGCTAACGTGGACTGCATCTGGACCATCAACCCACCTAGCAAGCGCAAAATCCTCATCGTCGTCCCCGAGATCTTCCTGCCTTCTGAGGACGATTGCGGAGATGTTCTGGTGATGAGGAAGAACTGTAGGTCGAAGAGAAAGACTAAAAAATTTGATAACTAATGTGATAACTAAGGAGATACAGTAGATACAGCAGGTTCTGAAATATTTTATTTCACTTTTACTAGAGCAATCTTCCAACAGTAATGTTGTATTGTTTTTTTAAAAACTCATCTTTATTTTTATTCATTCAAAATTTTTATATCATTTTGGTGAAACAAGTTATTTGTAATATTCGTGCAGTGCTAGCAAAAAATAGGGGTGCACAAGACCTTTGCACAGTGTTGTAATAGAATTTTTCTTTAACTCTCACAGGGTCAGTGACCTCCATAACCACATACGAGACGTGTCAGACGTACGAGCGGCCGATCGCTTTCACGGCTCGTTCACGGCGTCTCTGGATCAACTTCAAGTCCAACGACGTGAACAGTGCACGTGGCTTCCACATCCCTTATGTCACATACGATGGTACACGCTCTGATGTTTTCATTCCCGCAGTTTATTAACACACACTTCATCACATTTCCTACTATGCACATCTAAGTATTCATGGCCTTACTGTATTCTCTTCTATATTGTTTATTTCTTTCAGTTATAATTTATGTGCAAACTTTTGTACAAAGTAAATGTTTTTTTTTTTAAGTATGTTGGCTGAAGTAACATATTTGTATATTGTGTTTTATTATTATAATCACTTTCATAAAAAAAAAAAAAAAAAGTTTTTAAGTTGGTTCTGTTTTTATGAAGTTCCTTTGTTCAAACAGTTAAACCTTGAATTGTGACCAGAATTCGTTCCGGAAGTATGTTTGTATATCAAAACACATCACAGCGAATTTCATCTAAAAAATGGAAACTATTATAATTAATTAAACTAAATAATTAATACAAAATATACAGTAAAAATTAAATAAATTTACCTGCACTTGACCGGCATGAAGTAATTATAACAAAACCTACCGACACACACGCGCTCTGCTTCCCGCGTTCACGTGCTTCTTCTCCGCTCTTTTTGAACATGCAAATCCTTACCATTACTCACTACTGCCATCTAGTGGATAGGTTGGTTTATTGTTTACCTATCCACTAGATGGCAGTAGTGATGGTAATGGTGCTGCTGTGTAGGACACACACACACACACTACTGATGGGACGTTTTAATCATTTTAGTGAATCGGTTCTTTGAATCTCATTCAACAAAATTAGCAAATGTTTTTTTAGTCTTTTATTTCATTTGGTTCTTTTGATCAGAAATAAAATAAAATGTTACATTTTCAATAAACAGAACCCGAATACATCACAAATTTTGGCTATAGTTCAAGTAATGAAAATATTACAATGCAGCTAAGGGCATATTATTATAAACAGAATGAGCAGCTCACCATCATATCTTCTAGTCTGAGTCATTTGTTCTTCTGAATCTATTGCACTGCATAGCGTCTATGGGAGTCAGGTTATAAATCAATGAACGACTCAGGACTAGAAGACTCGTTGATAGCGCTGTCCTCCGAGTGTGTTACGCCGCCCCCAACGGTGCGCGAGCGAGCAGTTCGAAAAGATGCGGTCGGCTGGCGTCACGTGGTTCGGAGGAAACACGTGATAGTCTTCGGCCCTCCCGGCTGAGTGGTAGTAGTAGCCTTAATGTGGGAGCCCCCTAGTGACGGGGAGGAATTGGACACGACTAAATTAGGGAGAAAATCGGGGAAAAATCCAAAAAAAAAAGAAAAAGAAACGATCAATTCTGTTTCCTGTGTACTGCACTGCGTAGCATTTATGGGAGTCACATGACAAATGAATGAATGATTCAAACCGAAAAGACTCAAAGGTAACTACTCCTTTCTGTTTCCTGTACATAACCTACGGGCGTTTTGCGATGCTTTTCGCATACGCGCCCAGTAGAAAATGAACAAATCCCTCTCCGAGACTTCTCGTTCTTCTGAGTCACATTAAAGGTTCATTCAAAAAGAACAGATCGTTCATGAACGACCCATCACTAACACACACACACACACACACCTCTGTGTCGAGCACATACATAAAAACACAAAATAAAAGATACTTTAGACAAAGCCATTGGCTCAGTTGTGATCATGTTACTCTCTGCGTCAAAACAAGAAGAGCATGCACGTCTTGCGGGTCACTCGCAATGCAAGGTTCCATTGTATTTACAAAATTATATTTTAAACAAGCTCTCATTTTTTAATCGGTTTCTAATTTGTCATGCTTTTGCAGAGGATTATGAGCAGCTGGTGGAAGACATCGTGAGGGATGGGAGACTTTACGCCTCAGAAAACCATCAAGAAATCCTAAAGGTTAGAGGCTTTGAGCAACATTACACCCAGATTGCATTATATTATGTAATAGAATTATGTAATTGCATTTGCAAACAAGATAGTTACAGAAGGATTGTGGGTATTGTAGGCTGTTTTCACACTAGACATGACTGATTCGTGATGTGCCCCGGTACGATTGCCCCCCTCCTCTCATAGTGATATTGTTTCGGATTCTTCACCTGAAAGCACCAAGAGCAGACATTTACAGCATTTGGGAGGCACCCTTATCTGGAGCAACATACATTTATTTTACCTTATTATACATTTTAGCAGTTGAGGGGTTAAGGGCCTGCCTCAGGGGCAACTTGGTGGTGCTGGGGTTTGAACCCAAAACCTTCTGATCAGTAGTCAAATGCCTTAATTACCGAGCTACCCCACAATTACATGTACATGCTTTACGCCCTTAGCTATGGTTACGCGATGCACAGAGATTTTGTCAGAGATAGACAGCGTTGATGATGGTCGTCTAATCTGTGTTTAAGTAGAGTTGTCTTTCATGTTTAACTCACCTTTTCTAGTGGGCTTAAGCATGGTACACAGATCAATGCCTGGGAACGAAGTGGAGTGCTTTATACATTACACACAGGTACTAAACATTGGGATGAAGTGTATTCAGGACCAGGCCAGAGCCCAAGTGTGAAAGCACCCGTGTTGTTGTCCTAATCTATCATATGGTTTAAGTGACTTGACTTTGTGCATCAAATGTCCCCCCACACTGTGTCTCTCATCAGGACAAAAAGTTAATCAAGACGCTCTTTGACGTCCTGGCGCACCCAAACAACTACTACAAGTACACAGCTCGGGATTCCAACGAGATGCTACCACGCTCCTTCATCCGGCTCATCAGCAGCAAAGTCTCGGCCTTCCTCCGACCGTACAAGTAACCGCTGCCGCTCAGAGGATTTACGCACTCCGGCCGACTCCGACAGCAGGCTTCAGTCTAAAGGGTTCAGCACACGCTTTGTTTCGAAATCCAACCAGGCTTTTGACTTTTACTCACTTCACTATGCACATTCGGTTTTCAATTTCAGTCCTGTTTATTTGTATCATGCCTTTCCGATGAGAAGAGGGCGATTAGGTGTATCATTGCATCATACATTTGCAGCATATTGTTTGATTTTTTTTTTTTTTTTAGATCGTGTCTTCGTCATCACTCTGTGTTGTGTGTTGATATTTGTCTGGAATATATGAGAATATACAAGGTGGACTATTCCAGTGAGCACCATAAGTACTGGGATATGTTGTCCGATGGCTCCATTTGCAGTGCGATGCCTAGATATGTCCCTTTTTTTTTTTTTTTCTTTTAGTTTTTGTGAAGTTTTAACATTTTGTACATGACCAGAACAATCCCTGCTAGATATACTGAATGTCTGTCTCATGCATTCTTTGTGCTCACTGGGATATCGCACACTTGGAAGGTGTGTCTTTATGTCAACGAGAAGATGTGCGAGGCGAGCTTCTGATGTACTTCGCAGCAGCTTTCCGAAGCCCCTGACGGTAGCAATCGTTTTTTATATGCATTTTTTATTTCTGTCTTTTTCACGCTCTCATCCCACTTTACTTCATATCATTCGTTCCGTGTCGTGTCATTAGCGTCATCATACTTCAGCTCTCAGAGCGTCTTTAGCCTTCTTCATGCCACACTGTTAAAACAGTACATTCCTGTCTGTCCAACGTTGTATTACTATTTTTTTTTTTTTTTCGGTTTCATATTCGTTTACGACCGTATATTGGACTTAATTTAACGAGGCGTAGAACACGTCGTGCATTGTTACGAGACTGAAACGGAAGTGAGCGGTTCTGAAGAGAACGAGGTGAACTGAGGTGCGTGTCGTACTTTTTGTTTGTTTGTTTGTTTGTTCGTTTGTTTGTTTGCAGGACATGCGATTGCTGCTTCTTCGATTTAAAAAAAGAGTCACTTTAAACCTGCTACGATAAATTCATGCCTTCTGACCTTTCCTCCCCGAAGGCCCTCAAAGGGAAGTTCCACCTGAATTTTTTTTATTTCTCCTACAGACCTGTATATAATTCAACTAACATTCGGCTACAAACGATTGGAAGTGCGATCCCGATGGCCGTTACTTTTTCAACCCCTAAGAAGGCAGTAGGACCAAGTCATGCTCTTTGATTTCTGAAGGCTGTATACTGTCTGAAAATCTCCACTGTGTAGAAGATGTAGCGCACACTTTTTTGTTTATTTTTCAGATACACAGAAATGTGTAGAAATGTCAACTTCTCCACTCAAACGCTCGACATTCACAGCGTTGGGTAAGACGCAAAACACTCCATCAGAACGCACGATGTGCAGTTTAGCGTACGCCTACCCTCGTCATACACACTCTCCAAACACACGATGTGTGCCTTACGAATGTGTTTAACGTTCCCGTCGGTTAAATGGAGAGAAGGAAAAGGAGAAGGAAAAAAAAAAAAACAGACCAGGTGATGTCTCTCCATGGTAGGATTTGTTTGTTTGTTTGTTTGTTTTTTCAGTTTGTTCTATTGTATATTGTAAATATTAAATGAACGTAGACTAATGTTAAGTCTAAGAGCGAAAGCCGATCCCAAATTACAGCCTTGTGTTAATAGCGTTAAGGGATTCGTCTTTTATCGCGCCCTTCTGAGCAGAAACTCGGTCCAAGCCCTTAAAACTGTACAAAAGGATCGACCTTTTAGTTTGAAATGGTATGTAAAGAGAAAATATTTTAGATTTTTTTTTTCTTTTTGGTTTTTATTAAATACTTTTGTATAATGTTTATATTACAAAGGAAATTATTTTTTGCCCCCAGTTTCGCTTCCAAAGACCGGCCCAGACGTGCAATGAATAATAATTGCCCAAATTTTTAAAAAATTATAATAAAATACAAATTCCTGAGTCTTTTTTTTAAATACAACGAAACCTCTTTATTTTCCTTAATGACCTCCCAGTATTCGGGTGAAACATAGGAATTATTCATTTTATTTTCTCTCCTTTTTAGAGCAGATGCAGGCTTTTTATTCATCATATAAATCTAAAGTTCGATGCGTTTATAAGGCCTTTCTGCGAAAAGTTCATCTCAGTGCAGCTGGATCTGGAGGAAATGGGAGAAGGGTCATTTGTGAAAATATGAAAAGCGTTTTGGCGACTTAGCCAGCTTTACTGAATGTTTAGAAAAGTAAATGCAAAACTGTCATTATTATAATTGACCCTCTGTGAGATTTTTTTTTTTTTTACTGGCTTCCTGAAGAATTATTTTTATTTTATTTGGTTAACTTTGAGAAACGACTTGGCCACGGTGTTGCATGGAGTGGGTAATGGTATTTGCACTTGAAATTGTTTATGCTCATGTAAAAAAAAAAAAAAAAAAAGTCTGGATTTTGTATTGTCTTTTTAAATGAAAAGAATTGGTGTTCGTACAAAAAACAATGTGGTCTTTCTTTGTTTTCTTTCACATGAACACACACACACACACACACACACACACACACACACTCACACACACCTTACAGTGGAGTATCTACTATCTTGTGGATGACTGGGTTTTGCTTCCCCGGATCCACAGAGGTGAATAAGTTAAATTAAATTAAATTAAATTAAATATTATTTCTATAGCGCTTTTGACCACGCTCATTGTTACAAAGCAGCTTTACAGAATTAAAAGGAAATTATGGACGTGAGTTTGAAAACTGAGAAGAAATGTGTATGAATTAAAATGATCAGATTGTCCCTGATGAGCCAGCCGAGAGCGACGGTGGTAAGAGGAAGAAACCTGAGAGGAACCGGACTCGACAGGGAACCCATCCTCATTTGGGTGATAAGAAGTCAGTGCCGGTCCCAAGCCTGGGTAAAATGGGGAGGAGAAAACCTGTGCCTAATCAAAAGATCCATTTTTTGGCAACCCCTAATGGACAGATACAATAAAAAAAAGTAAGAAAAGAAGAAGAACAAGGTTAAAGTTATTTAAAAAAAAAAAAAAAAAACATTTTTATAGGCAGGAATATGAAACTGCTTTAAGGTGCATTAACGAGGTGAAACATTGCCAAATACTAAAAATATGAATAAGAATAATATTATAATGCAAGCAGCCAAGAGAAACAATAAAGATTTTCTGAGAGCATGCGGAATCAATTATACACATGAACTGTTCAAAACATTGTGTGTGTAATCAAAGCTAAAGGTTATTGATTGAAATCACCAGAGTTCGACTGTTTTTTCTGATCAGACGGTGTACCGCTGATGCGTAACATTTATAATTCATTTCTATGAAAAGATTTTATATATATACTGTATATGTACACACACACACACACACACACACACACACACTGGTGGTTTTCATGATTTTTTTTTCCCTCATGGTTTCTGTTGCCTTTTGACTGCTGAGCATAAAAACACTGATCCGGAGGATGCGACATCACTGGTGCAGACGATGCCTGAGGGTCCGATCAGCCCTCCAGTGTGACAGGATCTCAGGGTTCTCCTGTGTGCTCAGTGCCTGAGGTTAGTATTTCAGCATTTAGCTTTTGCCATATCGTCGACTCAGCCGTACGAGTTGCAGTAGCGGAAATAATCTGACTCAAATTAATTACAAATACTTTAAATGTATAAGTCTATATGAAGTAAAAAGCAGACTTTTGTTCTTGGCGGCGTGTTTACTTAAGGGTCCTGATACCTCAGCACTTCATGCGATCATTTAGGTAGCACCGGTAAGGTATCAGGGCCAAAGACCAAGCAAAAGAGCAATAAGACGCCTGCAAAAGAGAACGGGTATCTTTGTAACATTATAATTACAAAGTAGCAGAAAATTCAGGCAACCAACTTTAGTGAAGATATCATTGGGAATAATATTCGAGAGAGAAGATGGATTTTTAAGAAAATTCCTAAGCCAATTGATTTCTAAGGAGCTGTTTAAGGTACTGAAGGCCAGAAAATCCTGTCCTCTCTGTATTATTGGACTCATCGGTACTGATTTTCTAATATAATGCATTTTATTTTTCCAAACAAAATCGTTTACTGTGCTATCAACTTTCTTTAAGATACCTTTATCAACCTCCAAGGAAAGAGCTGCGCAAGTGCGTCTTGAGAGTCTTTCGGTTTTAGAGAGTAAGATTCTTCCTCTTATTGAAAGATCTCTTTGTAACCAAGAATTGAGTTTCTTTTAAAGGAGTTTATTATCAAAATTTAGTTTACATCTTTTTTTTTTTTTTTGGTCTTTATTCATCACAATACCGAAATAAGTAACTTTGTCTTCCACATGAATGTTACATATTGAGGGACTATTACAGCTTTTAATAGCTATTAATTCACACTTGCTGATATTCAAATTAAGACTGGAAGCTTTAGAAAAGGAATCAATCAGTTTTAAAGGGATCTGAGAGGCGTCATTCAAAATCAGAGTGGTGTCATCAGCTAAGAACAGTTTTGTCAATTATAATTCAATTGTAATCTGAATTGTCAATTCTTGTAACTTACTACCGGAAATATGCAAAGTTAAAAACTGAGAGGCAAGAAGAAATAAAAATGGAGATATACTGTAGGACAGCCTTGTCTTACAAGTGAATCTTGGGGAGGTTTCAAATTGTAATTTAACAGCACTATTATTATTTTTATATAGTGTCCTAATGGCTCTACAAAATGGATCACCGAACCCAAATTTGGCAAGAGTTTGAAAGATGAAATTATGTTCTAGACCCTCATAATCGAACGAATCTAGGACTAATCTTATGTTATTTGTATTGTGTCATTTTTTCATAAAACCTGATTGTGATTCATAAATAATCGAGTTAAAGACATCTTTAATTCTATTTGCCAACATTAAAGCCAAAAAGAGGGTAATAGGTCTCCAATTGTCTAGACATTTTTTACCTTTATTGTATTGTGTATTATGGTGATAACTCCTTGTGTCATAGTAGGTTTGAGAACTTTCCTCAAACACTTGAACTAAGAACAGGGATACATCCTCGGCAAACATCTTGTATAACTCAGCGGTTAACCCATCACTTCCTGGACTTTTATTATTTGTTTAGACTCTTAATAGCCTGTAGAATTTCTTTATCATCTTTTGAGATAATTTTATTAGAAATAATATTTTTTTCGTAAAATCTTGAGGTATGCAAGTTATTATAACATTTAGAGGAAACAATGCTATTTCTGTAGGATTATCAAGAGTTCTATCATTTGAACAAAAATGTTCAATGGAAGAATCCATAGAATTGGGTTTTTCCAACCTGAAGAAATAAGGTGAATTTTGCTCTCCGTCTTCCAGCCATTTTTTCCTGGATCGAACATAAATGTAAACCTTACAGTAGCTTTACATTTACATTTACATTGACCTTTAGGCATTTGGCAGATGCTCTTATCCAGAGCGACTTACAAAAAGTGCTTTAAAGCTTACATCACTGGATAGATTAAATTACACTTACACTGGGTTACTAGGTTCATAGCTAAGTGCCATTAGTCAAACTCAACTGGGATTAGGGATGGGATTAGTCCAAGTCCTTGTAGCCAGTGCAGGGAGCAGAGGAGTGGGGTGGTGTGGGAGAACTTGGGATGGTTGAAAACGAGACGTGCAGTTGCAGAGGACGAATCGTGGACAGAGGCAGACCTGCCAGGAGTGAGATTTATATAATTCATTTGAAGTTTAAAGTATTCAAGCTTTTGATTATCAGTTAATGGTTCCTTTGATGATAAAGTGGTTAGTTGTGAAAGAGTTTCATCTTCTAATATTCTATTTTGTTTTTCTACTTTACATTTAAATTTTCTTAAGAATTTGCCTAACTCTTATTTTAAAAGCTCCCAATAGTATCCATAAGCTTTTTGTGATTCAGCTCTTTCCCAATACGATTAGAACAAGAACCTTGATTTGTTTCTTCACCATTTCGTATTTAAGGAGGGAACTATTTAATTTCCAAAGTAAAGCTTTTGGATCATTGATTGTTACGTTTGGGGATAGATAAACTAAGATATAGATGGCTTTATGGTCAGACAAAGAGCTATTGAAAATATTAGGAGAGATTGTATTATTACATAATGTTTTGGAAATCGGCCAATAGTCAATTCTGGATTGCCAGGAAGTCTTTGCTACACCAAATGTACTGAGTTACATCTGGAAATATTTCTCTCCAGATGTCAACTAAGTCAAATTTATCCATAAATGCAGTAAGATATAAGTTTGGGGAGACAGCCCTCCTTGGGGGTACCTACAGTATCAAGCATGAAGTTTATTGTGACGTTAAAGTCCCTGCCTAAAATCAAATCCTGCTAAAGAAACTGCAGTTTCCTTTAACAGAGTTGTATCCATAGAGTTTAATAATAATTAGTATATACTGATTGATAAGAACTACCAGCAGCAGCAGAAAGTGTCCCGAAGGATCAGTACTGGTTTCCAGAATATTACCATTACAATAATACTTCATAATCCCTACACCACAGAATTGGTATCCTTAGATGTAGAGTGACTCTCTTGAAAAAAAAAATCTACTTTGTCCCTTTTAGAAAACAAAACTAAAGCTTTTTAAGCATTTAGAGAAAAAAGAGACAAAGACACATAATAGAACAAGAATACCTCAAAACAAGGTATGAAACAGAATATTAATTAGAACAGAATAAACATTACAAAAATTACACGAAAAAATGCAAAAATTGCCTACCTCAACAACAAAGAACAATGAATCATAAAGACATGAGTAAAAGTCTCATTTTTTATTACTTTTTACTGCTTTATCTAATTATTCACAGTATGGTTGCTCTTTTAGTTACCTGGATTTTGTAATTACTTTTTTCAGAACATGAAGTTCCAAAATAAAATACAATAATTATACCTTTATACCTCTTCCAGGAGATTACTGATGAACCCAAGCACCTCCGTCTGTTGTTGTTTGTTTTTTTAAATTATTTTCTAGATTGTTATATTAATTAAGCAACTTAGTGTATAATAATATTGAAGGAAAGAAAAAGTTTTTTATATACTGTAGACTAGTTCTCCTTCATGACTACCCTGAATGTCTTTGGACAGTTTAAACAGCCAGAAAATTAACGTGTAGGCTTTTTTTAGGATGGAGAGGACTTTTATTTTGTAAAATAACTAACTAACCAACTGGATAAGTATTTAACTGACAAGTAAATAAATAAAGGTGGCACGGTGGCCGTGGATAGCCCTGTCCCCTTGCACCGCCACCTCCAGGTCCTGGCATCGATTCCCGTGTCAGGTCTGTCTGCATGGAGTTTGCATGTTCTCCCCAGGGTTGGTGGGTTTCCTCCGGTTTCGTTCCGCAGTCTAAGGACATTCAGCTAACACAGATTAGGCTAATTGGCGTTCCCAAATTGGCTGTAATGTGTGCCTCCACAGTCCCTTGTTGGACTACAGAGGTTCCTAGATGGATGGATATAAATAAATAAAGCTGAAACATGTACATTTTTAATGCCATATTAGCAATTTTTATCAGTTGTATGTGAATTTAATATTTTTCCTTCTTCAGCAAAGTTTTTTTATACACACTCACACACACAGAGGCCCAAAAATGTACACACACTTTAAAATGAAATGATAGCATCAACGGTGGGGCAAACAACAGACACAAACTCATAATGTAAGACAGCACATTAAAACATCACCATTTGGATTAACATTCAAAGTGACATATTCAGCAACTTTCCTAAACTTGGCAGTTGGTCGCGCCACAAATCTTTACATTTGCATAAAATTTGAAGACGTAAACATGCTTTAAAACTGTTTCCTAAAAAAAGATTTCCATGACGGGAAGAAATCCTGATTTCTATATAAACACATGTAACACTTTTAAAAAAAGGTATGAGAGATATGAAGATGTCTTGTAGTTTCAGAACAAAGAAATCTCATAAACGTACACAGAACTGAACATGTTTCACAATATTATACTTGCTCAAAGACTGACGTGCGGAAAGACAGCAGTTCAACCAATATTCAAACTGTTATATCAAATCTAATTCACTTAATAGTATAACTATATTAGTTTTGCTTTTTAGCAAAGTGTGAGGAAAAAGGAAAAACTGATGAAGAATGCTTATGTATTGCGTATCCCAGATGAAAACGATACCGCTGTGGTCCTGTTCTCAGCCAAAGCCAGCTACAAAAATCTGAAAATTATGTCAAAAAGTTAAACAATAATAATTAAATAATAATAATAAACAATAATTAAAGTTTATTCAAAACTCAAATGATAAATAAATAAAGTTAAAGAAGGGATTTAGTGGATATCACTCAAACTAAATAAGACAAGATAACAATATACTCATCTCATAAATCCAGGCTCCAACAATATCAGAGTGTAACATGAGAGCGTACCAGTTTGTACAGAAAGGGAGTCGTGGTGTCCAGGATCCATGTGTCCCACAGGTGATGACATCAGGGCCCAGTAACCTTCCTGAAGAGCACATGAATCTCACAGAGTTCCCGGATACGTATTGAGAGCTCTCTCCAGAAACTATTAACCCACTGCGCACTCGGGGGGGACGGCAGGTAGCAACTGACAAACACAAATGAAAAGAGACTTTAACAATACAAATCTGAAAGTACTAAGGTTGGAAAAATACAGTTATGGGACCATGTAATTTCAAAGAACATCATGAGTGTTATCCAGAGAAACAAAGCCTGTGACCGTGCAATAAAGTATCATTCTTCAGTTTAGCAAACCTATTATTTAATATAATATTTTCACTGTCAATAACATTATTCATTAAAAAACTCATTTAAAATATCCTCTATATTCTGATTAAATTTTTAAACCACTGAAACACAAAGATGTATTTCACAAATCCCCACACACATTTCTGCAAATTCCTAAAAATAAAGGAAAACTTAGTTCTTCTTCCTTTTCTTTATTATTATTATTATTATTATTATTATTATTATTATTATTAACATCTGTTAACATTAATAATATAAACATCACTGTAATATTGTATATCTACTATTATTATCATGATTATTAATGTATTATTATTTAATTGTTTGTATTAATATTATTATTATTTGTGTTAGCACAAAAAGAAGAAAATAAATGCTACTGTTTACAGATAATAATATAATCAGTTAATTAATTTCATTATTATTTTTATTTTAATATTTATTTTATTATTCATCGTATTTGATTATTACGACTGTTGTTATTGCCCAGCATAGCTCACTATCACTGGTAACATTATTATTGTTTTTATGTATGTGTCTATGTATATGTTTGTTTGTTTTTTACTCCTCCAATTGTAAAACTATCATTGTTTGCTATTATTATTATTATTATTACTATTAATAATAATAATAATAATATCATTATTACTTATTTATTTATTTCTCATTTTTTACCCTGATGCTATCTTGGTCGTGTGTATGTGTACATGGACATGTGTCCAGCCTCTATGTATATATATTGTTTTTCTTTTGCTTTGTTTCCCCTACTTCTCTTCCTTCTTTTTTTTCCTCTTCTTTTGCTTCTTTTTCTTCTTCTTAGCATAACCTTTTAATCCTGTTCCCAACTATTACAATAAGGTGTTATTACAATAAGGTGAGGGCAGCTTATCTTGAGTTGTATGTATAGTTTTATTTATTTATTTTATTTTTATTTATACCATTTTCTCCTCACCCGCTCCTGTTTTCTTTTCATTTTTTTTGTCTGTTTTTTATTTGTCTTGTTTCTGTGGTTTTGCTTAGCTACTATGTACTGTCTTTTTTGTGGAAAAAAATATTTCTTAAATTAGTGATAGAAAAATAAATCAGTGATAGATATACATGGCAAATACATTGTACAGTATAAATGATCCTCAAGTGTCCTCAAATAAAGAATTCTTGAAACATATGGGTTAATATCCAGTAAATAAACATTTAATCCATTTACAGCAGTTGTTATTTTGCCTAGCTGGTAGTTTCACTCCATGATCATGTAATGGAAAAAAGCAATGTGGTTGGCTTTTTATGGACATGTGCCAGCTTCCTGTGTAATGCATCGTGCTAACCTTCACACCGAGGAGGCGGCGCACTCCATGTGCCATCTTCGGTACAGATGATGTCTGCCATTCCGATCAACCTGCCATTGCGACAACTATATGATGCCACGTGACCACTTTTTATTGCTCCATTAGTTTCAAAATCTAAGTCAGCGTATGGCACCTGAGGAGGTTCAGGACATTCTATCGCTGTAAAAGATACAAACAGATGAATTTCAGAAATAAAGATAAACACAGGGAAGAAAGAACATTTCATAGTCCCCGACTTACGAACATTAGAGTTACGAAAATAAACAGATATGAACGGTAGCTCATGAAGTAGCTCATGTGCATTGTACATAAAATAGACACTGCAGTGCACCAGATACCAATATTTGCAATTATATATAATATTTTCAGTGTGTAAGTGAATGTATAAATTGTCTTGAGTCCTGCACACTGTATGTGTGTGCACATGGGAGTGCGGGAGAAATGAGTCGGCCTCACTGGTTTTAATAAATCAGTCCAGGAGCACAATGATAGAAAATGCATGTATTATAAAACCGTCCTGATGGAGAATAATCCTAAATCCGGAGTTCACAGTTCTACAAGGTGGAAAACAGCTCTGAGAGAACAAAGGCCTCCGGGATTCCACTCGCAATTAAAAGGCCCATAGACAACACTGTGTGATTAAGTAAACAGGTTTTAGTCACAGTTTTTGGCCACTTGATGGCAGATTGTGGAAATGGGACAGATTTAGTCGAGTGAATTTGTATGCTTTACACTGTAGATTTATGTCAAAGGTGAATAAGACTCACTTTGTCGGACTTGAGAAAAAATCGGACTTACTAATGTGTTCCTGTGACAGACTACCCGTATTAAAATGTAAGCTTGAGTAGATAAACCCTGAAGCAGAAAGGTACGAAATTACTATAACAGTACTAAGTACTGATGACAAAAAACTTTTAGTGTTAAGAATAATAATTGCAGTACAACTCTGTACAAATGAACTGAGATTTACACTAATATACAGTACATACTGTACATCCATTTTAGCAATAACAAGGCATCTCTGAAGATGAAAGTAACACAGGTAAAACAGGTTGATTAATTAATTAATTAAATAAAAGTAACACAGGTAAAACAGGTTGATTAATTAGCCAGAAGACTGATTTTTTTTGTTCTACAGTACAACAACTACACTGCTGCTACATACTGTACCACCTTACCTTTAATGCCGATCTTTGTCTAATTTTTATCTGAAATATGATTAAGTTTTACATTTTAATAGTATGGCAACTTCGTAAAATGAGACCACAGCCATTACATTTTAGTTATTCCCATTTCTCACTCTTTAAATTAAAAACCATATCATATAAATGACATAAAGAAATGTTAAAGATAAACATAAAGAACAAAGAAAAAATAATTGAAATAAAGAACAATATCATAACCATAAATACTAGAGCAGTGCGTTCCCCGAGGGCGATGTCGATCACTTTGTGATGTAAGAGAAATAACTAAATGGTCATCTGGAATTGGAAATTGATGATCACTGAAGGTCATAATTAAAATTTCGTCAGAAAACAACATGCCTACCCTCGCACACAGGTGCTCTGCCGTCCCACCCGTTTGCTCTGCAGTGTCTGATATTCAAGCCAACCAGCTGGAACCTACACACACAAACACACCAACAAAATCCACATTAAGACTGAGACTGAAAGAAAACTGCATGTATAGTATACGAACCAGGTATAAATAAGATAACGAGGCTAAAAAAGTCAACTACTACAAATGTTACATTTACAGTTACATTTAAAGCAATAGACTTTATAATAGACTATATAATTACAATTAGATGTATTATAATTATAATTAAATGTTATGTAAAAAAAAAAGTCTTTTCAGCCATAAACTCATCATGAAGTCTTACCCTTCGTCACAACTGGCTGTAACCGTGTCCCCGAACAAAGAGCCAGTGTAGTGATAACGTCCGTTTTCAATCTCGCCGGCCGAGCCGCATTTTTTCCCTTTAAAACAGAAAAACATAACAATGTGTTTAAACCGGACACATAACTATGGAACATGCAGTGCCTTTGTGACATACTAGAACTAACAAATCACAAACATACTCCAAATAAATTAACTGCAAAATTAGAGAGAAAATGAAAGGAAAAACCAGCTACTGTACATACTGTCACAAACCATCTCTATGTCAGTCCACTGGCCGTTACTGCAATATGTGGTGCTCGGCCCTCGGACCATGCGATACCCGTGATTACATTTGAAACGCACAGGGACTTTACTGGGCTCGTAGTATCTCTGGATGACCTGCTCAATGTGGGCATTAGTGATGAGTGGTGGCGGCAGACATTTCCCTGGAGGATAACACAAATGAACTTCTCACACACACATACACACTTTCCACAGTTTGTGTACATTTTATACCACAATTTAGAGGTAAAGTTATATCTAAATAGTCTTGATTATCAGAATTACCTCCAGTCAAACGACACTGCGGCAGTCCCTGCCATTGACCGTCTGCTTCACACGTGACCTGTGAAGAGCCAATCAGCTCGAAGCCTTCCTGACACGAGATGGTGATCTGTTCTCCGACTTCATACTCCTGGCGTCCACCCAGTCCACTGCTGTTGGGCACGGCTGGGAGCGGGCACGTGACTAGCACACAGAGCAATAGGTACAATTATTATATCAAGGATATAAATATTGTATAAATACTGTATTGTAAAACTTGCATAACTATTTGATTTTATTATATATACTTACAATACTTTTGCTTTTTATAAAAATAAACTTGACTTCATCTCTTGGCTGGCCAAACTATACTCACACATGTTTTATGCCATTATATGTAGGAAATTTGCATACAGGGAATTGAAATCATTTTAAGGGGCTTAATGTGATTTCTCACAGCTTTTTAATCCAGAAAAACATAGTCAAGCAAAGAATGTTTGTTATATTTGTTGCAAATAATAGTTTTACAATATTCTTCAAGCAAACTGCACATTTCAAGTATATTTTGACATATTTTCAACAATCTGTTGTATTTATTAATTAATGCATTATTGCCCCATTATACCATAAATTTGAAAGAGTCTTACCTCGTTCACACGTGGGTGGATCCTGTGACCAGGAGTCGTTTGCTCCACAGGTGACGACGCTTGGCCCTCTAAGCTGGTATCCACTGAAGCAGGTGATGGTGCCATTTGTATTGAACGTTAGATTACCGAACACTACCTTACCATTGTCTAGTTTGAATTTTTTACATTTGATCTCTGCAAACAGTTAGGAAACAGACAGTAAGACATTTTTTAACTGTTTCTTTATCTTTTATACTGCAATATTTTTGTAAATATTTTTTATACTTAAGTGTTAATTAGTACTACTCAATGTAGTTAATGTCGGCAGATGTTTAATAATAATTAAATCTCCAGGCTACATGCAAACTACAGTCAACTAATTATCAATTCTTGGTTTGTTTTTGGCAAGCAATGTCTAAAAAGACATTCTGGTGTATCTTAATACTAAAGTGTATGCTGAAATATGGAAAGTGTACAATCTCTTTTACTATGACATATAAACACAATCTTTATCAACATCTTGATTCATATTCATACATTACATGCGTACAGACACATTCTGTTAATATTTACTAACATGGGAGATTAACACAAGCCTAAAATCCCTCTGGTAATAATAATTGCATTAGTAATAATGCATTAACAATAAAGATGATGCATTACCTCAAGTGTTTTTTGCCCTATTCAAACCAGATTCACTGCTCTAAAATCAGTTGGTCAGTACTAATGCAGGAGTATTATCACTGTAATGTTTATTTGAGCATATTAAAACAGATAATATTCTTATACAGAATTTAGTTGAGGACTCACGTCGACATTTTGGACCCGTAGGTTTCCAGTTTCCATTTTTCTGACACTCCAGTGTGCTTTTATTGTCATTTTGCCGGAATCCGGTGTTGCAGGTATAGGATATGGTTTCTTTATGGAAATATGTGTTCTTTGTTCCGTTAATCGTAGCTTTAGCACTCTCTGGTAGTGTACATGGTTTTTCTTTTACAGCGGCTGCTGAGAAAGAGAGGAGACCAAGTAAGACTGATAGATTTTAAAGCCCGAAGGACTGAAGAGAGTGTCTCAGGAGAGAACAACAGACAGACTAAAGAGGCACAACTAATCATAGCGTCATCCCACAGCTCCAAAAATGTAGGTCTGTGGTATACTAAGGAACATTATTTAGCTCTGACTGCTCACAGGAAATGGCACTTTGCTCCAATGTTAAGCACCCATTGTTTTCACTAAGAACTGGACCAAATGATGTTTACAGTCATGTGTACAGTGGCTCTATCTGTGGATCTGTCAATTCATATAAAGTCAAAAAATTCAAATATGATTAGCAGATCCAGTCAGCAGATCTTATCTTAGATCTCAGATCTAAGTCAGAAGATTCAATCCAAGCAGTAGATCTATTTTAATCGTATTAGTCAGAAGATCCAGTCAGTAGATCTATACAACTATATTAGACGGAAAATCCAATCCCGTCAGAAGAATAATCTAAATAGATCAATCAACAGATCCACTCCAGTCAGTAGATTTATCTGCCTGTATCAGTCAGAAGATCCAATCCAGTCAGAAGATCTATCTAACCGTATCAGTCAAGAGATCCAGTCAGTTCAGTCAGTTGATCTATCTGATAAAAAAATATGGGATCACTAAATAAGCGGTATTTATGGGATATTTTCAGACACACCAGCAGAGAGTGCTACATGACTGTAGACTGCATTTCTAGACAATAAAAACAGTAAAGTCTTGTACAGCTTCGGGAAAAACATCACTGTGTTGGTCTGATTAATGAACCCAAGGCTATAAAACTACCCTCTAACATCCATCGGATTCGAGGACACTGCTGATGTGTGGACTTTTTCTCCACCAATGAAGAGTGTTTATTTGTTTTAGAGTGAATTTATGAAGTGATGTTTTAATATGTCGTTAAAACAGCGTCAGCATCACGAGATTTGTTTCGATCTGAAAACAAGGGGAGATTAAAGGAGAATTTCGTGAATAAACAGATTATATAATTTGAATCATCCAGACAAAAATAAAATATGACGTTAACGTCAAAGGAAATCGACTTCGGAATCCTGAAGCGACGCCGTTTAAAATCACCTCAAGTTCTGCGCGCGATTGTTCCTTTAGCATCCATGCTAGCGATTTTATACTCACCCAGCGCGTGCGCGCAGAACCCCAGGAGCACGAGCGCCGATGTCCACGACATGTCCGCAGGGATCCGGAGCTGAGGTGATCGCGCTGGGGATCCAGTTACAGCGATTTAAATTGGACCAGTTGAGCGGAGGCGTTAACAGGAAAGTCCGACCTTCGTCTTACACAAGCACACACACACACACACACACAGATATATATACAGCATAGAGCGATCATTATAATACCACATGGCTGTGGTAACGGTGATCCGTGAATCACAATTTATCGAATAAGATTACTCAATCACACTCTTTTTTTTCTTCTTACTATTATATTTTTTTATTTTATATTCTTTATTTAAAATAATATACAGTTTTCTTTAATTTTTAGGTCAAGGGCGGCTGATAAAACATTTCACTGCATATCATACTGTGTATGGCTGTGTATGTGACAAATAAAATTTGAGTTTCTAATTTAATTATACTGTACTTCAGCACACATCTGAAAAAAATATCTTAAAACACACACATAGATGCAGCACAAAATTAATATTTGTCATTATAAAAAAATTTGACCACGGCTGTATATATATATATATAAAATATGTACACTAATACATAAATTGTGATGAATCTATAGCTAATATACTCATGCTTAACAATTACATAAAACCTATATCATATATTGTACAGTCTGTTTATATGTACTGTACAGTAGTTTATCAGTTAGACATTCTTTAAGTATAACCTCTGCAGTGTGTGCTCTCCTGGATAAGGTGGGTGAAATAGTATTGTGGCTACGCAGAAAACAGATTATAGCATCAAGTTGAGAGGACATGGAGAAATCTACCCGACGAACAGAGTGCTGGAGGAATGTTGGAAGAGGGAGAGACCTTAGGAAGAAAGTTTTGCTTGGAAAAATCAGCTGGCAATAGAGAAAGCTGGATGTGTATGGTAAAGACTTTGGCGCAACCTAGTGTGGCCTGTCAGATCCCTCTGGATTTTAAAAATATTGAAGAGGGAACATCAATAGTTCCTATATTATTCATTAACTGAGCTAGTAAATTAATACTATAGGTACATATAAAACCTACAAATATAAAATAGTGTACAGATCTTCACAGATGTCTAAGGACCAGGAATCACAGGAAACTGGATTTGTGGTTATTACAAATAGGCGATTAGCAAGAGAACGTCTGACTGTCTTGTGGAGCTACAGTACAGTATATGAAGTACTAATGTCATTAGAATTGCTTAAACTGTTTAGTCACCGAAATACTATTTACGAATAATACTGCTAAATAATACTGCTAAATGTCCTGCATTTTGTCACATCATAGCTAGATCTGATCTCTTTTTACAATAATAAAATCATCATAAGCATAATAAATATGATCTTAATATAAGCTAAAAAAAAACGCATACACACAAATATGGTCAGAACAAAGTATAAAACTTTACTGAATATTCAGGAAAATGTCTGGATTTTGAACAGCATTTTGAAATTAGAGCTATTAATGTATGAACATACAAACAGCAGTTTTGATAACTCTTAAAAAATACAGACAGGACAATGTAACAAAGACCATTAAAATGTATTTGAGATTAACAATCAATTTACATCAGAACATTCGCACAGTACAGTATGTATGTATGAAAAAATCTAACATTAGGTTACATCATAAATCTTACCGTACATTCGCAGATGGATGTTGTCCTTATAGTTCTGGTCTAAATATTAAGGTGAATTTTTTTAAAAACCTCCTTTAAATCTGATTTCTGAAATAAGATTTTGTTGCAGGAAACAAATTCGACAATATACAATCATTTTCGCAACCAATTTAAAAACAAGCATGACATATTAGGCAATTAAAAAGTAATGTTGGTTTAAAAAGAAACAAGTAAATCTCACACAAATACACTGAAATTAATATATTATGTTATATTTTTTGCAAGTAGCAGACAAGTAATAAAAGTGCAGCAAAACAGCAGTACAACTGCTTATTATATTATTATTATTATTATATCAAAATGACAATATTAAATATTATATTTAAAGATATAACTATATTTGATGTATGCGTCTTAGGAAAGTGTCACAAAAAATTCACGGATAGAGCTTGTTAAT
Source organism: Clarias batrachus (assembly GCA_003987875.1). NCBI lineage: Eukaryota > Metazoa > Chordata > Actinopteri > Siluriformes > Clariidae > Clarias > Clarias batrachus. Next base: position 311,384 of record QMIH01000122.1, read on the forward strand.
GTAATCAGATGAGCACGTTACAGCCGAGTTCTTGTCCAACCAAATCACTCAGTGAAGGATATCTGGAAAATATGTGTAAAATAGAAAATTATAAAGAAACTAAACAAAAAGTCTTTGAGACACCAACGTAATATGTACAGAATTAGATTTTACAAATATAATGAATTTCAGTTAAAGATTTTTGAAAGAAGAGACTGAACAATATCCAGTTAAGCTAGAAAAGAATATAGAACGAAGAATATTTTTTAAACCAGTGAGACAAAGTGTCTTCTTACTTATAGAAAGTACCGCGGTATATGAATTGAATCCATTCCAGAGACAAAATTGTATATTGCGAAACGTATTTTCCCATAGGAAATCATGTAAATGCACATAATCTGCTCCAGCCAACCAATCAATATTTTGATATTACCAATTTCCAAAACTATAATCATATTTAAACAATGAAAAACATTTAGAAAAGACATGTCGATGAAGTAAAATATAAAATAAACAGATATTAAACCTCACTTAACATTAATTCATTCAGTTCGCTTGGGTTCGATCGCTTGTTTGCCGAAAATGCTTTGTATGCCGAGGCAAAATTTCTTTTCTTTAGGCGAAAATTCATGAGGCGGGGCGTCCCTATGACGAGGTACCACTGTCAATTATTGTATTTTACCAGAGTACGCAGTGAGGGAGTCTTGGCTTCCAGTGTCCATCTTCCCCGCAGGTGATGACATCAGGACCGGACAATCTTCTTCCTGGAAAGCACATGAACTTCACAGAGCTCCTAGGACGGTGTACAGGTCTACTGCCATAAACTATTACCCCAAACATCACGCGGGGGGTGGGGCAGGTAACTGAAAAGGATGAGGAAAGAGATATTTTAAACTTATAACAGTCAAATGTGTAGAAAATACTCACATAATGTTAAATATACTGTATGCCCATAAAACAGTCACTGTTGTCTATTTATTAGTGACCTAGACATAAATGACTTTATGCTTTCTAACTCGCATTGTCTGAAGTGTGCTGAAGTAACATTAACAAAAATGTGACAGGAGGTCTATATAGGATATATTATTACGCAACCTGAATAACATCTAAAATGCATAACGAGTTGAAACACAAGCCACGGCTCAAAATACAAACCCAATACAGTAACCTCTAAAGGACTCTCTCATGGTCGTGCATGCTGTGTGCTGTCTTGTGCTAACCTTCACACTGAGGAGCCGGGGCGTCCCATGTGCCCTCTTTGGTGCAGACGATATCTGAAGCACCGATCATCATCCCATAGTGACACCTGTATGACGCCACGTTACCATATTGTACTATGCTGCTCGTGTCGAAAAATAATTCCGCACCTGGCACCCGAGGAGGCTCAGGGCACTGGACCACTGTAAAAAAATACACAAAGTATTAAATAAACACACACAAAGTACATTAACATTTTATTTAACGCAGTGCTAATATGATACCTAAATAACCGGTATGTACTAGAACCAAATCAGATTTTTTAGAATTTTGGTGCCTCACTTTGGTGCCATTTAAATGCCGAAGCGATCACCTGAAATATTTGTCCTCTGGCTCTCTGAAATGGACATAAGAACCATTATCACCCGCACCGCACGTGAAAAATTATTTCCGTGAGAAAATACATGCGCACATAAGTCGGAAAGCTCTAATAATACAAATCTAACTAATCTTTGTAGTAACGCAAGTGTGCATGTTGTTTTTACATTCCAACTTCAAAGCACGACTCCATCGACAAAAGCACGAGACCATCCACATGCACGCAGTAATTACACTCGCTCTGGCGGCAGCAGATAAGCAGACATTAGCTCGTTAGCTAAACACGCTGAAATTAAAATAAAGCTAAACATTTTAAAGTGTAGCTGCATAGCTCACACCGTTACGTGCAACAAATGTCTTTCAACAATTGCACGTAAAGCGGGAAAACACGTCAAACCTGATGAAACATTTGCTAAGTTAAAAGCACACGTAGTGTGTTTAACAGCTTGCGAACATTAGCTGGAAGTGTTGTGTTTGTATCCGGCCTCAATCAGACCAACACTAGCAAAGTCAGATGAGGTTTTTTTTTTTAGATAAGGCGGATATGGTCAGATTTCTGCTAAAGGTTAGTAGCGCATCAAAAATACCAACTACAGTACTTTTCTGTTACTGGGTGTTATTGTGGTTGGGTTGGGTAGTAGGGAAATTTGTTGTTTTTTTCCCCTATACTTCGGTTCAAACCGATTTTCAAAAAATTCGGTTCAGGCACCTTTTAGACACCAGTACCAGTAAAATATTAAAGTAGAATTTTAAAATTGAAACTCAAACATTTACTGTACATACTGGCAAACATTTATATCAAAACTTAAATACTACAACAGTGTAAGTTCAATGGGCGATTGCTTTCTAATATAAGAGAAATCAACTGTGGGCTGAAATTGAAAAATGATCAATTGAGAGCGATGATTAAAATGAGTACAGAAACACCACACACACCCTCACACACAGGCGCTCTGCCATCCCATCCAGCTGCTCTGCAGTTTCTCTTATTCATACCGACCAGATTGTACCTGCACACACACACACACACACACACACACACACACATCAACAATATTCCTTGTATGTAGTAAAAGTGATGCTGATTAAAAGCAGACATGTTAAAGAACAAACCAATAAAATAGATTTGAGGAAAATAAACTGTTAGAAGTTCAAATGGAAATGCTTCTTCTGTATAAAGAAAACATTTCTTTAGTAGTAGTAGTTAAACCTGAGCTAAAAATTACACATACAAGCAGCAATTCACAATCCACCCGTGTCATTTTATCCACCCACTCATGTGCCCAAGTCTTACCCTTCATTGCAGCTGGCTGTAACCGTGTCCCCGAACAAAACGCCCGTGTAGTGATAACGTCCGTTTTCAATCTCACCGGCCGAGCCGCATTTTTTCCCTTTGAAGGATGAGAAAGACATGCTGTGTGTGATGTGATGGTGTGTTTACATATTTGCACATAAATATAGATCACAACTATTTTTTATGAACTGAAATAAACGATACTGAACCAGTAATCCATTAAATGTCCATACGGTTTTTGAAGTTGCATGTACAGCCTGTGTTTCTATCGCAGCAGCTCTGACAAATACTGTAGTGCAGCTGCTAATCACAAGTTTATACTCATGCACATGTTCGAATACTGTATGATTCTGTTTAAATTCTAATCATGTTTATAGAAGGAGTCTCAGCGATAAAAAAAATGCTTGTTTTTAGCTTTACATCTTATAAACTAGATGATGAAAAAGTGATGAGAATTACTGTATTATAAAATAAATCAAACACTTCATGACATTAAAGATAACCACAAACAAATCAGATAATTACAAAAATGTCCACATACTTTCACAAATCAGTCCTAAGTCGGTCCACCGGCCGTTCCTGCAGTGTGTGGTGCTCGGCCCTCGGACCATGCGATAGCCGTGATCACATCTGAAGCGCAAGGTGGTATTTGGCTCGTACTCCCTCTGGTTACTGTACACGGTGTGAGCATTTGGGATGGACGCTGGATGCTGGCATTTACCTGGAGGACAATTCAAATAGATTTCTCACACATTCTGCTCATTTCATAGATTGAGTATGATAAATCTCTCAGATTAGATCTCTATGACCAATTAGGAACACACAGTAGGAGACTTCTCAGTCAAACTGGTTGATTTTGAAAAATAACAAGTGAAAAACTTTTCAAACTGTTCAGGTCTTTACATACCAGGAAAGACACAAATGAATGGGAGGAAAGGGTGAAATCTTCTGAGGTAAAAGTTTCAAAAGTCTCGAGTCACGCTACAAAAAATGGAATCCGAATCACGAAACGCGTAATGCTAATAAGCACAACATCTCTCTGTTTCAGCAGGACCAAAACTGTGACCAATATTCTGTCTCAGATACTGTACATGGTAATAAACCGTTGTATTGTTTGATCTTGCTCATCATTGTACATTACACTCAGACTGACAACAACAATAGACTAACCTACCAACAGTGAACCAACACAGCTGTGTGGATATACAGTATGTCAAGTACAGTAAAGGAATAAAAAATGGTTACTACAGGGTAGGGTATGAGCATCCCGTTGTATTGAGTATCGCGTATGAAGCTCCACATCGTGTCCTTTGCAATTTTACTGCTTTTTATCTATTTAAATAAAAGAAAGTTTTTATCTGTATATTGGTCAGAACTCAGTCTTTCTATCTTTAGGTTTCATACATTGTAGGACCCGAAACCAGTCTCAGAAAAGATTCTGTCTGTCTAATTCAGATTTTGTCGCAGCATCACATCTGCGACAAAACTGTCTGGACAGAATTTAATAAACCGTTTACAGTACTTAGATCTGCCTGAAGTTTAATCTGCACCATCAGTGAAATCACAACGTTGAGTAAAAGTGATGTTATGAACAGTTATGTGTGGGGTTTAATAATCTACTTTAAAATAATCTACTAATGCGCTAATGTCTCARTGTAAACAAACACCTGCACCAATAGATATTAATTAGAAAAGATAAASTGAATRTTTTKACTGGGATTAGTTCATATTTTCACTTTGGCTGAAATAACAGCGCTGAMGTGGTAGAAGTGAATTTTAACACGCTGGAGTCGATTTAAGACAAAACTTCATCTTTATCTAATCTAGTTTTTCCATTTCTCATCTGTGATTCTCTCTCCGATTACCGAACAGCGAGTGTATTTGTATTTGTCTGACCACCAAAGAAAGAAGTACAACTTAGTATAAACAAGGCGTCAGATACTCAACCTTACAGAATGTGATTTCTGTGTATTAATAAGTGAGACAGAGAGTTCTGCTGTACAGAGAGACACACAGACATGTACGTGAGCTTCAACCTGAAATAATAATAATAATAATAATAATAATATCACTGATTACATTAAAGATCGGCAGATTATTATTAGCTTTAACATTTGAACTATTTCTATAAACCCTTCAGCTTAATTACTGCATTAGCTGAAACAGCGCTCCTCAATGTTGAATGTTGAGGTGATGTTCCAGCAAGCTGCATTGTGATTGGTCAGAGGGAATCCTGTTGTTGGCAAAATGATTTGCATGAAAAATTCACCTCAGGTGTGTAAAGACCGTAAGTCCTAAGATAAAGTCCTCTCATCTCTTTCATGGTCTCAGGTACAGTATGTGAAGCACTTTTGGCAATCTGTTTTTGTAAATATTGTTTATACTGGACAGAAATGAATTACAGTACTATACAGAAAGGAATGGATGTCTAGAGATACAGTAATTAACACTGTCGGAGTGAGAATGACTGCAGTAGAGATTAATCTCCATGCTAGAAGCTCACTTGGAGATTCTTTAATATCAGTATCTCCTGAGGATTCCTCTTGACTTACTTTCACAATTCGCTCGACTCGGCTTCCAACGTCCAGTCGTGTCACAAGTCAGAAAGTCGGTATTCCCAGACAGACGGAATCCATCGTTACAGGAGTAGGACAGGGTATCTCCGGGCTCGTATGTGGCCTTTGTTTGGTAAAAGGTAGCATTTTTATTGTTCATGAGTGGCTCACATGTTACTGTTCTGTGAGAGGCTGGAGAGAGAGAGAGAGAGAGAGAGAGAGAGAGAGATTAAGAGTGTTGTTATTGGCTTGAGCCATTTATTAGCTCAGTCTACAGCAATGTGCAGCGCTCACCTTCGCCTCTAAGCATGTTTAACTGCCACATATATAATGTTGCAAGAACACAATAAAAAACGTGTCTTCTAATCAATACAGTAACGAGAGACTGGTAGGAAATGGAGACTATATTCATATTTATTCATATTTATTGCATTTTTCCGTGTTTGCCTGTTTATGTGATGCCACACACACACACTAATACTGTAACACAATTCCAAGTCCAGTTCATGGATGCTGGTCCTGATTTTCAGCAGTCATGCACCAGTGTCCATGTGTCGCTCATCCAGTCTCCAGCATGAAGTCTCCTTTGGCATCGTTCCAGTTCCTGTCATTTTGCTGGATGTCATTTTTCTTCCTGAGATTATTAACAGTGTACTTCTCAAAACCTCCTCAGAGAGCGAGAGAGCGCTAACATGATGCTGTACGTCTCACTCCAGTGACGTCACCCGTGTGCTAATAGGCTTATCGCGAGGACAGAAAGCAGCCTTGAAAGTTAGAGGACGATAAAGAGCTACAGTACTGTATGTTGCTCTGATACAGATTGGGAAAATATTTTTAGTAATACAGAACGCAGTGCAGATATTAAAAATATCAAATTAAACTGAACACTAGCGATTACTGCTTATCTGTGTTATGGCTCTGATGGGTCTCTTGGGGGGGAATTTCTTCATCAGGGTCAATCTGATTGTTTTAATTCGTGCACATTTTCTCACATTTCAATTACACATTTCCATAATTTTCTTTTGATTGTGTAAAGTATCTGTGCGACAATGATTACTGTTTAAAGCGCTATATGAATAAAATTTAATTGAAAATCTTCAAAGAAAACAAATCTATTAACTTTACATTAATGTGTGTGGATATCTGTTATCGGTCAGAAATACAGTACAAAATATATAAGCGTCTATTGCAAGCTCAAAGTGATATCATTCACATTTAAATATAAATTGCTTTAAATGTTTAAATTAACATAAATAGCCAAGAATACACCTACTGAGGGAATAAACCGAAATTCAGACTAAACTAAAATGATATAACAATCATTGACTAATTAGATTTAATTAATAGATTAAACTAATTGTTGGCCTCTACATGTTGATTATTTAAACAGTAAATGATTATTCAATTATTATAATATTTAAAAGTGGACCTTACCCACACAAATAGGAACGGCTCCGCTCCATCCATTAAGCAGGCATTCTCTAACGGGCGCTCCATGAAGAACGTAGCTGAGGGATGACATTGAACAGCGTTCGATTCAAAATAGAAAAACCATTACGAAAGAGAGATTAAAAGTCACTTCTTCAGGAAGCTCAGACAATACACTACTCGTACTGTACTAGGTTTTTACTGCTCAAGATGTGCATTGATTGTAGACTGAAAGGAGATAGAACCTGTTATGGTTCGATAGGAATCGATAAAAGCCAACAATGACAATGACAACAATATCCTTTTTGTATCTCAACTTTTGTCACCTTGAGTCTCACTTGTCAAGTCAGATACAAAGAAATGTTTTTGTAAGGAAAAAACTAACACACACACACAAAATGATGTAAGTGGTGATGAACTTCTGTGATCCAGGTATTTATTTAAATTATACTTAAGGAATGTTTTAGTGAGGAAATGATTCATAATAATGACTTATACAGTCTCACAACATCGCTCAAAAGAACTCAAATTTTAACGAGATGTGTAAAAACTAACTGGGTTTAATGATGGAGATGGACTTGACAAATCTATATCTGTTTAAATATGTTGTTGGAATTTTGATAAATAAAACTTTTGAATTTTTCAACATGAAGCTTTTTAATTTTTGATTTCCTAGAACATGTAGTCACTCAGATATTCATGTTTCAAATGAAGTAAAACAATTTGGGACACCCTGTAAATTAACAAATCCTTCAATTAAGATAAATAAGGCTAGCCATTCGATAAGGACAAAAGTAATCACACCCTATGAAAATGAGACACTTTTGAGTTTATTGAGTTTTTGTGAGAGACTCTCAATAAATTAATTAGTATTTATGCATATCGAACGTGGGAACAAATCTCCTCAGAGAATCCATTCATTTTCTGGGAAGCCTAATCTTTTGACTGTGGGAGGAAACCGGATTACCCGGAGGAAACCCACCAAGCACTAGGAGAACGTGGAAACCTCCCCGCACAAGACCTGAGGTACAGTAGGAAATGGAACCCTTGACCCTGAAAGTCCACGGTGCTCATCACTACACCTCGGCCCTGCCATATCTTTGTACTGTGAATGTAGACGACTTAAATGACTGACCGATGAGGCACAATGTCAGGACAAAAAAATTATCACTTTGCATGTTTTCTAGGACAATACGACACGACCTTTGCAGAGTCAAAGTCTGACAACATTCTGATGAAGCTGTCTCTCAGCAGACAGGGGAAGAGGAATAGAAGCAGGTGAACACCTGACAGGTCTGCGCTTCTCACTTATTTGAAACTGAGAAGTTGAGAAGTAAAAACACCAGCTTGTAGAATTTCACTGCATAATTTATCTGACAGCCTGCATCATTTTATTCCTTTGATTCATTTATGTGAGCCAGCTCTTTCTTTACCCTTCATTGCACTCTGCATAGGCTTTATCCCCGAAGGCGTTGCCCATCTGCCTGTATCGTCCGTTCGGTATCTCTCCAGCAGAGCCGCACTTTTTCCCTGTAAAAGGAAGTCAAAAGGTGAGGATTCCTATTTGTTTTTGCTTTAGCACTGCTTCGGAGTTGCTCTGACCCAGTCGTCCATTTGTTGCCCATTTCTTCTTCTTTCAACACATCAACTTCAGGAATAAGGTCCTCTTGTTGCCTAATATATCCCACCCACTTCCAGCCGGGTCAGAGCAACTCCAAAACTGCTTTTAAAGGAAAAGGTATAAATTTTTTGGCCATTGAAACATCTGAAAACAGCCAAAAATCATGTGTGTATATGTGCTATTTCTTTTCCTAATTTTTTTTTTTTTTTGCTCAGTCATGTTTAATTTTCAGTTCATCATAATACATACTTTGGGCTAAAAAAATTAGACGTCACTCTGTACTGCACAATCCTAAGCCCTATATATGTTTACTAAATAAATAAACAAAAAATAGCTAAAATGCTCAGCACTTTAAGGGCTACTGCTACAGTAGCTCCAATAGAAAGGTGTTGGAACACCCAGCTGATCAGTGTGTACAGTATATATACAGTATGTAGTAGTTTATGGTATACTTTTATTGATTCATTTGTTTGTTTTTGTTTGTTGTAAACTCTTACTCGTGCACTGCAGGTCCACAGGACTCCAGTGGCCACTCTGACAGAGGGAGAAGCGCTCGCCCGTCCTGGTCATGTAGCCGAGCGCGCATTTATACACCACTCTGTCTCCGGTGTTAAACTCCCGCTTCCCTGCGTAGCGCTCATCCAGGAGTGTATCCGGGTACCAAGGAGGAGGGCCACATGTACTGCCTGCATCTGACACTGGAACAAACAAACAAACAGATAAACAGATAAACAGACAGCCAAACTGACAGACAGATGGTTCAATGGGGATTTTCAATGGCTTGCAAGGGCAAATTCTTGGAGATTTCATGGTATGACGTCAATAAGAGTCTGTACTCTTAAACTTTCAGATCAGTTTTCACATGATACGAACGATTCGAATATATGTTTTTAACACACTAAAACTTCATTGGATAATTATAGTATTTATTGAAAGGTACAAAAGGGGATCACTTGCTAATTTCTTTTTTCCGTTTTGTTTAGTTTTTTATTTAATTTTATAAAATTTAATTTTTTAATTTTATAAATTATTTTTTATTTTATTTTTTATTTAATTTTTTCTACATTGTACAACAATATCGGGGATTTCAAAACTATAAAACAACACATATGGCATTAGATAATTATGTAAAATAAACAACAACAGTCAGTTGTTATTTTAAGACATGTACTATAGGGCAGGCTTTCTGGAACAGTTCTCGCAAGAACAATATTGTGTCAAGTGCATTTGCCAAACCCATCCATCACTATGATGAAACTGGCTCTCATGAAGACCTTCCCAGGAAAGTTAGACCAAAACTTACAGTAGCTCTGCTGCAGAGGAGAAGTTCATTTAGCGTCACCAGCCTCAGAAATCACCAATTAACAAACAGCACCTCAGATTAGACCCGTTATGAAGCTTTACAGAGCAGAAGTAGCAGATATACATCTCAATATCAACTGTTCAGAGGAGATTATTGTGTGTTTTCCACACCTTCAGTGTTGTTTTACAGTGTAGAGAGAAGTGAAAATCAGGAACAACCATGGTGTTAGAGAGTGATCCCAAACTTTTAAGCGGTAGTATGCGTAGTATTGTAATAACACGTCTTATCTGTAATCTGTAACCTGTCTTATCTACTGTATTTTATTGATGTCGAACATTTCTATTCATCATCTGGAATTCACCGTATCATTTTCAGGGAAGTTGTAAATGTATCATGGCGGAAGCAAAAATCTGAGAAATAAGCCTTGAATAAAGGCTCGATTAAACCATTTTAAACATTAACATCCTACAAATTGCTTCCTACGAAAAAAGTTGAGGGCTTAATTTGGTCATGTATATTTTTAAATATTTATGTTTAGGTGTCAGATGATTATGAATTTCTAATGTGATCAATTTTATAACAACGGGCCATGAGATTGTTAAAAAAAAAAACAGAGAAGCACTGCAGGCCGTTGCTTTCATTTTGTTACTAGTGTGTTTTTCAAGTATTTTTTTCCTCCTTCCTCATCTAGGTGTGTACTTTAACTCCAAAAAACCTTAATGAAGAGCTCTGTAAGTGACTGAGATTTAATGTGGTGATATTAAAAGACTATTCATATAAAATGCAAGAAACTTCATGAAAGTATTTCAGTTTTGTGTCCTAAATTAATAATGATAGACAATTCATCAGTTATGCCTGACTGATCACAGTAATTTTGTGAAAAACAAATAGGAACCGGTGGCAGTTTTTAATGCTTTAATTTGCAATAACTTAAATGAACGTGCCATATTGTTATAAATTCGGTATAATTTTTTTCTGTTGTCATTCTCTTTTTAATATTTTAATAAATAATATTTTAGATTTTTGTAACATACTGTACCTACAGACAGACAACAAAAAAACAGATAAACAGATAAATAAACAGACAGCTGAAGTAAACTGAAACATCACCAAATCCTGGGATTACTGTACCTCAGCGCTTGAATTTAGCATCCATGCTAAAGTTTTTTTTTTACTCACCCACTAAGTGCGCGAAAAAGTGCGCCAACAGCACACACGTCCACGACATTCCCGCCATCTGCAGATTTCTAACCGAACAGAACACAGAACACCGAACAGTGGCGGGTTTGGAGCCAGTCAAAGTGACCTGACGTTAGACAGAGGCGTGTCAAAGTCCAACCTCCTATTTTACATACACACACACACACACACACACTCTCTCTCTCTCCATCACACACATACACACTCTCTCTCTCTCTCTCTCACACACACACACACACACACTCAAAGCAAGATTAAAAGCAAAACTACGCGCGCACATTAAACCCATGCACGCGCTTATTATAGAGCGCGCAGCTCTCAGGTGATCCGTTACCGTCGCCATGGTGATAAAGGATTCAGCGCGTGCTGAAGTAGATCCGTTTCTTAATAGATTCTTATCGAATTTACTGTATTTCTGTCAGTATATATATATCCGATTCCTCTGGAAAACATGGTGTATTTCTGCATCTTTTAATCATTTCAGTGAAATAATTTTACAACTGTACAGTTTCATTCTCTATATGGACAGAAGTATTTGGCCAAACCTGCAGTGACATTGTATACAAATACATATACAAATACATATACATATACATATATATTTAGTCGGTCCCCATATTGCAGCTATAACAAGCTTCCACTTTTTGGAAAGCCGTCCACAAGATGTTGGAGTGTTTCTGTGGGCATTCGCGCCCAGTCATTCTGTAGAGCATTTATAAGCTCAGGAACTGATGTTGGACGAGAAGGCCTGTCTCGCAATCTCCGTTCGTCCCAAAGATGCTCAATGCGGTTGAGTTCAGGGCCGGTAGAATGCTTCAACAGCAAACTCATCAAACCATGTCTTTATAGTTGCTGCGTTGTGCACTGGGTCTACAGTCATGTTGGAATCGAAAACAAACTGTTGCCACATAGTTGGAAGCATAGCATTGTCCAAGATCTCGTGGTAGCTGAAGCATTAAGATTGCTATTAACTGGGAATAAGGAGCCTGATTGAAATGCCTCAATTTATGTAATATTAAATTATCAACAAAAAAAAAAGTATCACACACAGTCACCCAGGTTCTGTATAAACCAACCTTGTAGTAAGTTGCATTAGTTTTTGGATAAATAGAATAATGAAAAAGAGTGAGAGAGCGAGTTCTCTAATGTGCCCGAGAGGGACTGGCGCTATAATCAAAAGTACAGTACAGACTGAGTGGCCAAACCCAGACATTTTATACAGTGACACAACCAAATAAATATGGGTTGGCTGCTACCAAGCCCAAACCACAGAGCGCAGTTGAAAACAACAGACGGGAGATCCCGATTCTGACAGGACGAGACAAAAATATAACAGCAAACCAAACAGACACCCTGGTGATAAATAAGGCATAGACAGACACAAACAATGCTGCTGGAGCTGCCCATCATGAGTAACAACAATATCATAATATGGTAGCCAGAGAAATACCAGGGCGTGAATGTGGAATAAGAGAGAATGATGTGTTGGTGACAGACGCACATGGAGCTGTGGAAGAGGGCGTTTAGTTTAGGATTCCAGAAATGATCTCATTGATCTCTTAATACAAGTCTGCAATCTTAAGAAAAATAAACACATTGCGTTAGAATGCCTTTGTTCCACGGTAATTGAATTTTTGCTTTCCTACTATTTTTATCTCTTGTCCGATTAAATCTATTCTTATGCGCATATTTGTCTCATGTGTGGCTATGTGATACGAGGAAGAAATTTAGCTTCTTAATTTAGATGTTTGAGAACCCCTGTGAAAATAACTCTCTCCCACTAGTCTTTACTTTAGACTTTCATCCACTGGGTCTCTGGCTGAGGATGTGGCAATGATTAGTTCTCCATTTTAAATGCACTAAAGCATCAAATCAATCACAGATGAAACTGAAGTCTTGTAACCGGTAATAACGTGAGAGCCAAGATTTATCAACAGATGAAAAGCCAAAATAAACCTCAAAGTTTATCTTCTTCTTCTGGTACATTTCTGGCAGATTAAATTGCCAAAAGGTCATATTCTGGTTAAATGCTTTGTGCATGTGAACACATATATTTCAGCAGGCTGATGCGAGACCAAGCCTCATTAATGCATTTGGAGTTAAATAAACAAAGGCTTATTTATTACAGCATGACAATATGACTGTTTGATCTGATCTCACAGAAGAGATTCTGCTGAAAAGTTCATCATGGCTTTCATAAAAAGGTGTCAGGACACGGGCTGTGTACCCACCCTGACCACTGTTCACAGTCGAAATAACCGACAGTGGGCATGTGAGCATCAGGACCAGAGCATGCAGCAATGGACAAAGGTGGCCTGGTCTGATGAATCATGATTTCATTTTCTTACCTGGGGAAGATATGGCACCAGGATGCATGATGGAAAGAAGGCAGTGTGATGTTCTGGGCAAAGTTCTGGTGGGAAACCTTGAGTTATGGCATTCATGTGGATATTACTTTGATGCGTACTGTACCACCTACTGTACCTAAACACTGCTTAAATACCCCCTTAATGGAAGCAGCATTCACGGATGGTAGTTGCCTCCTTCAGCAGGATAATGGTCTCTGCAAACGTTTGAGGAAAATAACCAAGAGTTTGAGGTGTCGACTGGTTAGCCACCAGATTGGCCAGATCTCAATCCAATTAAGCATCTGTGGGATGTGCTGGAAAAACAAGCCTAATCCATTTCTAATCCATACCTCACACTTTACAAGATTTACAGACCCTAAAAGGATCTGCTGCTGATGTCCTGGTGCATGGTAACACAACACACCTTTAGAGGTGTTGTGGAATCCAAGCCTTGATGGATCAGGTCTATTTTAGTGGGACATGGGGAACTAGACAAGACTATGCAGGTGGTTTCAAAGTTATGGCTGATCGGTGTATTGTATATACGGGTATACAGTATGCAATGTATGCTGCGGACCAGGCTCAACAATTTCTTACAGATAAGGGTTACTAAAAATATTTCAACGTCATATTTGAGATATCTTGAAACTGAAATGTGAAGTTAGGGGCAATTTTCGACAAAGGCGAGTTCTTTTATGGCTCCTGTTTGAAGTCTTTATACTGGTACTATTAAAATTAATAATACCTAATAATACCTAATAATACCTATCAGTGTATTAATATGGCTGTACAAGGAAAAACACCTAAGGTCCTGGAAAAAGCGATTCCAGATGACTTGTAGTAGCATAAATTGCAACACTCCCCTGTCATTATGTACTCTCTAATTATAGATTCGATTTTTTTTTCTGGAGCGTGCTTAGTCTTGTATGAAAAAGAAGAAGATCCTTGGCTGTAGGGAAATAATCATTATTATCACATCTCAGTTTACTGAAATGTTCGTACACACATTTGGTTTCCTGTCTGACTGGATAAGCTTCATTTTCACTGTAAATTTCATAACATCAGCATCGTGTTTGGGAACGAGACATTCCCAAGTGTTAAAAAGGAACTTTCCAACATAGACTAGTAAGATCAGCATGAAGGCTGAACACATCAGCTCCACCTTCATGTGGTCATTACTGTAATGGTCATCTGGATGCACATACCGTCGCATGACCCCCCCCCCCACCCCCCCTTCGTTTGGAGCTGTTGGAATAATATATAAAACTGGAGACATTAACGAGTACCGCATATTTCCATTACATAGCATGTTTATGTTTTTCTTTCTAAGTCAGGTCAATTTTGTGGTTGACCCTCATGAATATTGTTGTAAATGCCACGTTTGACATCAAAACACATACAGCTTTGTGCTTTGGTGGTCTTTTCAACTTCCAGCCCGTTTTCTCATTCAGCGGCAGGAAATGGGCACCAGTAGCCTCTCCTGAGCTCACGACGGACATCAATCGTCCACGTCTCTGTCTGAAGGAGGCGAGGTCCTGAATAATTAGGGTGGGTTGTTTCGGCACTGAAAGGAAAATCATGGTCCAGTGCCAGACCTTGTCTGGTTTTATTGGCTTTGGTGTGAGCAAATGTAGTGGGTTTTCTTTAGTGTTTCACAAACAGAACTGCGTTTATACCCTGTATATAGTATATAAGATGAAAGGGTGTGCTGGAGATTATTGGTTATTTGCGCCTATCTAGTATAGTAATCTAAAAGGAGTAATAGTAGTAGTAGTAAAGTGGTGTTTCACAAACAGAACTGCGTTTATACCCTGTATATAGTATATAAGATGAAAGGGTCTGCTGGAGATTATTGGTTATTTGCGCCTATCTAGTATAGTAATCTAAAAGGAGTAATAGTAGTAGTAGTAAAGTGGTGAGTTTGGTGGCAAAGCGTAAATCATCATCCTAAAGCCATTTGACGGACTCTTTTGTCTAATGCAAATGACATACAGAATGAGGAAGAATTGATTACTCTCCTCAAGGCTCTTACCCAGGAAACCAAAGTGATTCAATGTTTCTAATAAAACCCTGTGAGTGACCTTCATTCCTATTAGTCAAGTCCTGATCAGAGAGACTCAGACATTTTTGCTTTGCCTGGTTTGATTCCGTTTCACAAGGAGCCCTGATAGCAGCGCATGTGCAAATCTCAGGTTTATACCGATGTCCTAGTTTTTATAAACGTGACCCGTCGTATCAAGTCAGATATTAAGTCACACAGGTCGGGTTTGTGATATGGACAACAGAGTGCCGTAGGAGAAATGCATCAAATCTCTAGTTTGACACAAATCGGTTGATCAATTCTTTATCTTCCTTCAACAGAATTGAGAAAGTTTTAATCTTAAAATTAGTGAACAAATCTGCATTGCATGTGAAATAACTTTTATGGGTATCAGGAAAAATCCCTGTGTCAAATGAGGCTGAGGGTTCCCTCTACGTTAACAAACTCGCACTGGCCATCTTGCAGGAACCGATATGAGAACCTAAACCTTATTGAACCGGGGAATCTGAAAATATGCAGAATTCGCATCGCTCAAAGTGTGACATAAAACCTGATTTGATCTGACAGGTCACACATGATTGTTTCTATAGTAACTATTGTTTTGTTGTTGATACCATTTAACATTTATGGAAGGAGTCTCCAGTGTCAGTATAGAGAAAAAAATAGAGAAAAGAAAAGGCTGGTGAAAGAAAGACTGTTAAAGCTCCTATAGCACAAGTGATAACAGGAAGCATCACATTTCATTTCTTGATTGATTTATTCATGTATTTTTATATTCTTTCCTTCCTGTTCATTACTGTGGAGCAAATGCCAAATTAGTTTCCTTGAAAATTTCCAAAATTTTACTTCAGACAATTAAAACTGATTCTAAATAAATGAATCTGTAAATAGATTGAACAATACATTAATGTCAGGGTGGTAACAGTAACTCCACTTCATGTCATTAATTACTTCTCTGATTTTAAGGTGTTGTGCTCTGCATTGCATTTAAATTTAGGATAGAACTTACATACGGTAAGTGACGTCATCAACACGCAGCCAAGCAGTGTCGATGCATCTCATCATTTCCTTCAACACAAAAAATCGAAGAACTTAAATGGGATGTTATTCAGCTCAAAAACATCAAACAAACCTTAATTTATAAAAAAAGTGAACTGACAACGAAATTTGTATATTAGAATTAGAATTTAATCACATGTACGGATTTAAATAAACACAAAATCATCATCACTTAAACACAGGACTGACTGAACGGAAAGCTCAAGGAGAAAAATATACACTTTTTTTTGGTCTACTTCCAAAGCTACCACACGTACAGTGTATTCACAAAAGAAAAGAAATACAGTCAGAAAACCATAGTGTATAAAAAATATTTCTCAGCAAAAAAAAAAAAAACTACTGACAAACATGCAATCATCAAGTTGTAAAATAAAAAGCACTTCAAATAAATACAGGACAATTAAACCATTAAATAAAAAAAATTATGGCTTGAGGTGTTTCGGGCTGGTGTTCCAGTGCGGCATTTAAATGAACAAGACGGAAAGCAAAAGGTGTTTATTAGACTATCTGCACTTCCTCTGAGAGAGGACGGTGTTACTGGCTGCTCCAAATGACAGACACAACATCTACTGTTAACAGATTACAGAGATCAGAAAGTAATGAGATATGAGATATGTGATGAGATATAATGTTGCGCCACAGTGACGTTTATCACTGATTATATTGCGTTATTTTACATTATCATACATCATATCATTTTTTACCAGACACCAATTTTTGCATCAATATTGCACATGACTAACAGCAGTTAATAAAGAACAAAATGAAGAAACTGTCAAGCAAGCGCTTAATCAAAGGAAAAATATTGACTCAAAATATAGCAGTAAAGTGGAATCATTTTCTACAGTGTTCGAAAAGTCAACTTCTGCACACACCACACCGTAGTTCCTACTTCGGATCCTTTTTTTTTTTTAATTTCTTCCCATAAGTGTTTTTTTTCCCCCTACACACTTTAACTTCTCTTTTTTTGCTTACTTTGCTTTTTCTTTTTGATTGATGACGGCATCCACCAATCAGTATCCTGTGCGAGATAATCAGCACCAAATCTGGCACCAAAAATGTGATCTGTACGCAAACAGTAACTCCTGTAATCCTGATTAGTCCTTTCAGGAGATATCGGAACACCACAGAAAATGGGAAATACATCCAATAAATATGATCACAGTTATTAAAAATGAAGCACAAAGGCAACACCGCTTTCACTAAGATTTATACTTGTAATTTTTTAACCTCCGACTAGGAAACGACAAAGAAAACCTTGGAACTCTGAATCGGGAAGCGGAACCAGATCTCCTCAACCCTCGAGTTCAGCAAGTGACGTTAAATCAACATGGCGGCATCAACACTACATCGAGCAACCTATAACTGAAATAACAACGACAACAACAACAAAAATCTATAACACTGACTGAACAGTTCACCGTCCTGAGACGGAAAAGACAAACCCTAATCACCCTAGTTAGCTTGATAGCTTGTTACTAATATTTATATTCACACTAGCTTTTTTCACACTTTGCAGCTCTTATGCATGGAGGCCGGAGATGATGCAACTCCGAGCTCCGAGGTAAGTTAAATGCAGCATTACAGGCACGGAGAACGAGGACCTGACAGGCACACAGGCCACGCCCCTTTTTCTGATAATACAGTAAAAGGCACAAACTGATGTCTGGGGTTCACAGTAATACAGGTGTGTAGTACACCAGCATCCGTTCAAGTGAATGAAAGAAACCTGGACGGGATCTCTGTTTGTGTCACTCTGATTGTGTAAGACACACTCGCGTCTGGGTTTCCGGAGATTAGCGTCCAAAAGGATTACAGGACCAGTAATGCAGCTCACATTAACTCATTATCCGTGACCCTGGCACAGTTACAGACTGAGGATTCGGTAGTGGCTTGTTGGAGTGCTTAGATTTATTTAAAAACATATAACTTATTCAATCTGGGAATTAAATTCACTCTTCGCTGTCTCACGCGATCCATTCGGCATTCCGGGTAAAGGCACAATTTCCTAGCAAACGTTTATCCCAAGTAGCCTTTACCCCAAAAAATATTTATTATCCAAGGCAAGTTTGGTGTCGGATTACATCCTTAGCTTTGCACTAGAGCTAAATACAAGATACGTTGTTGTTGTTTTTTTCAAATATTAATAAACAAATATCATGTTTAAGCTCTTATATAAAAAATTACCAAAGTTTAAAATGGAACAATAATATTAATCACATCACTTTAAAATTTCACTATTAGTACACTTCTATACAGAAAGTAGAAGTTTAGAGTCGAACAGTTTCTGAAACACGCTGCTAGAGGAAAATACGAGGGGAGTCCAAGTCAAACCCGGAGCTTGTGATGAAACTGTCTGGCGAATAAAGAGACGTTTTAAAGAAGGCCGTACATCTGTGTATGATGATTCCGGCCGAGGTGGCTCAGAGCCCGCTGCAGTCGCTCCCATGAACATTCAGCGAGTGGAACGCCTGATTTTTGAAAATCGACTGCCAACTTGCTGAAGAGACAGACGCATCTGTCTGTGGGAACTGTACACACACACACACACACACACACACACACACACACTCATTCACTAACACCACTTGCAGATTACAGGAAGTTCTTGCCACATTAATCAGGCAGTCTGATCAAGGCTCTGAGAAAACGTTCTACCCTGATGGTGTCCACACATTAGTGTAGCAGAGGATTATATAGAGATAAAGGGAGTTTTTACTCTTATATACTGTGTTCTGTTATTCTGCACAACCAAAGGTCCCGCATTGACTTGAACACCTCTTTTAATTAACACTGCGGGGAGTTTAATGACTTGGAGCGGATATGGATGGATAAAAGTTGGTGCTTTTTTATTTATTTATTTATTTTTTGATGCGTTTTATTACACCAATTCACAACCGTTACACCTGTTTATTTATTAAAGAATGATGTCATGCTTTTTATCCGTTCATAATTACGTTTTATGCAAAGTAAAAAAGCAACCTCAATATCGACCGATCGATATTTCAACAGCACTCTTAAAATCGTTTCGATTAGATTAGATTCAATTTGGACTTCAATTTATTTTTAATAATAATAAATAAATAAAATTATTTGTTATTATGCAGCTTATTTTTTTTGGTTTGAAAAAATTTTTTATATTTGTGGACGTGTTTCTGGACGAAATGCTCATGAATTGTTAGCTACACTACGTTAGCCTTGAAGTAAAATTCGTACACCGAGCATGTGATGAGATGAGAACAGTGTGTACATTTCTTAAATATATCTATTATTTTTTAAAATGAGTCAACCATAAAAACAGACAGACAGAGAGACAGTTTCTGGGTTCGTCTTTGGACGCAGGCAGGCGTGGAGACTGAAGCGCTTGCATGTCCTCACTGTCCATCTCCCCACACTCCAGGACTCGAGCAATCGGATGCTTCCTATGGAACAGAACAGAACCTGAGTGCACAATCAGGACATAAACGGTGCCAGGAAACATCCCACTGCGGCCGTGTCGAATGACTGGGCACGTTTCACCCACTTTCCTTTGGATCGTCGACAAGCCAGATGTGCGGGGGAACACGATGAGGTCACGTGATATTTCTGATAACTTTCTGCGATTACACAATCGAGAGCGTACAATGCTGAACCTTTTAACCGTTAGCAGCTTAAATACTAACCTGATCAAACTGACTTTTTTTGACATTTAGCATGAACAGAGGAAACATTGTGCACATGTAATTGTAAAACAATCAGAGAGGTTTGAAAGCTACAGTACGACACTCTTTGTAACCGTGCTGAGCAGAAAAGCACCTCATGTCAGCCAGGAACAGGATTCTGAGGCTACAGCATGCACAGGTTCTTCATTCTCTACATACAAGTGGAGATATATACAGAGTAGAGAGTAAAATGATCTAACTTGCGTCTCGGCGAGTTCCTCGCTCTCCTGCCACTCGGGGACGTCTGAGGAGCTCAGCGACGGAGGCAAAGGGGTGCAGGGTGGGTTTCCGACGCTGAAGACCCGCGGCCGCTTCACCTGGTCCTGACTGGACATGGGAGTGAAGCTGTGTCTCCTCATCGGCCCTTCCTGTTTCCTGTTGGCCTGCGCAGCGACATACGTAAGGAAAAGTCATGAGCACACGTTGGCAGAGGAACAATGTTGCCTACAGTATGTCTGGAACACACAGAAAAAAAAAAAAGGACAAAAACAAGCGAAAGACAAGTTGGGAGGACACTATTAGAGTTACATCTACATGAGAACACGTGAAAGAGTGTGTTCTCATCCGTGTTTTTCTTTTGAAAGGTTCCATTATACATGATTTATTCTGTTTAATTTAATTAATTATATTATCATTAGTAGTAGTAGTAGTATATTTTGAACTGCATCTTTTTGTTTAAAAAATCCTCTAGAAATATTCATGAATGTATTTATAATTTAAGAACGCCTGTGTTGTACTTTTACAGATTTGCATTCTATTTAATTATTATTTATAAATATATTACAGTTCATTCAGATTTTTATTAGTTTTATTTAGAGATGACTGATATTAAATCCTCAACAATCCTTGATGCTGATACATGTTTTTTTTTCTTCTTTTAAAACTACCAGCCTTTAATTTTTTATGTAAGCAAAAAAAGAGGGGAAAGAATGTATAGCTTGCAAATTGAATAAAAGTATGAGTATAATTGTAATAAAAATTAAATCTAACAAAAAAAAAGTCATGTCTCTTAATTGTAAACAAAAGACTGTTTAAATTTATTTAGTTCCTTATGAATGTGTATATATATATATATATA
>QMIH01000122.1:332576-348955 GCA_003987875.1 Clarias batrachus
ATATATAAACATAATAAACTACTGTATAAGTATCACAGGAGGATATCTCATAATAACGACGTCTATGGTCATATCACGCTGCCCTACTTGCCACGATATCATTTCTGTATCATCTCTAGTTTTATTATGAATAGAATATGTATATACTTTATCATTTAAATTACTTTTGGAAAAAAAAAATGTTTTTGCAAACAAAGCCCATTTCATTTACAAGTATGTTATTCCCCACTTTTCATGCTTTTACACTATATTTAACGCTAATTATTTAAAGTTCTAATTGTGCTTGGTTTTGTTTGGGTTTCTAAGTGTCCTTGCTTTTTTCAATGTGGCCACAGTTTTATTACCTTCAAGTCTAAAATGAAATGTTTAGAGGCAGAGAGCTCATGATTCATGAAGGTCACATCTGCACGCTGTCGTCGGTCTGCCCTCCCGCACACGAGACACAACAACGGGTTTGAAATCGCAACAACTATTAAAAACAACCTTGATGTCTAAAGCATGTGCGCTGTCTGAGGGAAGAGGCGTGTTTACTGCCGGGCCTCGGAACATGAGTCACGTCCACCGTGTTAATAACAAGAGAAAGGAAATGAACTCTACCCAGTATTTACTCACTATATTAAAGTTTTCCTTTGATGTTTAATGTTTCAATTCAACCTGATGCTCACCTTATAGCGCACAATTCTCATTACGAATCCATCCACCTGCTGCACTACACACATCGCCCCCGGGAATGCCACTAATATTTGTAATTTTTTGTTTTTTAATTAGCATTTGCAAATGACGTGTCCAGAATCAGGAACATCCAGGTTTAGGTGAAACACTGCTGAAAAACTTGCAAAATAAAATGAAGTGTAAGAAGTAGAGTACAGAACAAACATACTGAGGTAAAACTAAGGCACTAGGCAGATTTGAATAATATACTTCATGATATTTCTTTTTACAGAACGTTACTTCTGAAACGCAGCTGAGACAGTAATGAGTTTGAGCTTATATTAACTTACTTAATTATTTTAGGTTTTTCTATATTAGCACAGCTAACATTTTTAAAAGCAGGTTTCCTATTTAGCTACAAAATCTAGCTCATAAATATAGTCTTGACCAGGAGGAGTTCAAATTATTCTGACACACATTACAATTATATATATATTTTTAAAAAAGTTAAACTATGAAATATCTATTAAATGTAAACTATTAAACGAATAAATAAATGTATGTAAACTATTTAATTAAATGTACATATTCGTATTTATTTAAGCTTACTTTTTACATATTTTTACGTTATATTTTTTCCTAATAAAAATGACAAATTTCAGCGTATTTTTGTATTTTTACTAATAAAAATAAATAAATAAATGCGATGTGTAAACTTTTAAATTAAGTGTATTTAAACGCATTTACAGTATCTAGACAGACACAAAATAACGACAAAAATTACCTCATTAAGATGATGTTTGTCAATATTACTATTTATTACCTCAAAACTATTATACTGTAAATAATAATTTTTTATTTAAAAAAAAAAAAATTACTTACACTTTTTACAATACACTTTTTGTATTTTTTATAAACGCTACGTAAATTCCAGACTATGCGGGATTATTACCTGTAATAAGTTTCAGCCTTTTGTGATTAAATAACTGCACAGGTCCACATGGCGAGTTTGATTTTTATGTGCCTAACTGTGCGGCTCTAGTCCTGAGGCTGGAGGAGGAAGACAGGGAGCAAGGTGAGAGGGTTTCATGTTTCATTTTCGTACGTAGCGTTCTGATAACCATTAACTGTGCAGACCTTTCGTTTCTATGATTTATTTTTTTCATTTGAGTGTTTTTACTATTTCACTGCGGGACCTCACACACAAAAGAGTGTGCCTGAATAGTCGGTGTGGTCAAACATTTACACAGGACGAAAACAACGAAAGCCGGAAAAAGCCTGGAGCTGAATTCCAGCCTCAGTTAACTCGTAGATGGCTTGAAATAGTGTTTCACCACCTGAGTCCGTAAATATCTCTAAGTCTTTGTGGCTTTCCGGTCATGTAGTTGGAGGAGTTTCTCTGGAGTTTGTAAGAGATGAGTTAGCAAATTAATACTCAACACTCAATAATAATTAAAATGATGAAACCTGTTATTGAGAGGAAACGAACTGGAACAAAGTGCTACTTAAGGATCAGACGGAATCAAGCGTGCCATTACTTTATTCATTAGTGTAAACACAGCGTAAATACACACCCTTCCAGATGTCCACTCTTACACCTAACTTTAGGTTGCAAGCAAAGTGAACAGGAAGCTGTTTGAGGTTTGAGATCCTAACGAAACAATGTGGAGGATTATGGGTAATCCACAAAACCAACACCCCGTCGGAACAAACCGTTGAGGGAAATATTCATCGTGACTCGAAACATGAGTGTCGTTTCTCAGAGCCACATCCTGGCCACAATATCTTATTACATTACGGTAAAAATGTGACAAACTTGTTTCAACAAGTTGTCGAAAAAATCCCTATGAACTCCAAACGAGCTAACACACACACACACACACACACACACACACACACACACACACACACACACTTGTTTACACACACAATCGTTTACACATACTAACACTGTAACATGCACAGTACATAACACTGATTATCATTTTGTTTTGTTTTTTTCTTTTTTTTTACGCATGCTTTAGCTTTAAGGGAAAAAATGTTCTAAACAAAGTTTAAAAGAGCTAATTTCATCAACAGCATCCCTGAGTAATGTTAGTTAACTGGCATTTACTGCACGCTACTGAGTTTGTGCTCGTCACTAAATAATTTGTCATGCCCTCAGAGCAGTTTCCTGAGGTTCTGACATTTTCAAAACTGCAAAAAAATATATATATATTAGCAAGCAAAAACAAAACATTTTTTAACCTAATCAGTTTCTTCTAACACAAAATTTTTTAAATAACATTTTTAACCCCTTTTTAAAAAATAAGATTACAATAATAATAATAATAATAATATAAAATATTTTTTTAAAAATTTAGTCCCTCTTATTTCTTCATATTGAATTACAGTGGAACCCTGGATTACGAGCATAATTAGTTTCGGAAGTGGGCTCGTATTCCAAAACACTCGTAAACCAAATTGAATTTTCCCATAAAAAATTATGAAAACTCAAATGATTCATTCTACAGCCCCAAAAAATAAATACATAAAAAACATTTATACAATATATGAAGTAAAAATAAAACAAATTAACCTGCACTTTACCTTTAAAAAAAGTAAAAATAAATCCCGACAGGTAAGTGTTTCCATTTGTGGGCGCAGGCGCTGTGTATTTGTGTGTGTGCGTATGTGTGGAATTAGCCTCTTCCCTCACCTCGTCTTGCACAGTAAAACTCCTCCTCCCCCCCCCACCTCGCTTTTTAAGTTTCACAACAAACACACACACAACCGAAACACTGTTTTAACAGGAAAAATAAGAACTCTCTCTAATGACACTTGTGTGAACGCATACTAAAGGAATCACTGCTGTAAAGTAAATAAAACAAACAAACAAATGAACCAGCACTTTACTTTTGAAAAGAATCGACAGAGCAGCGTTTTCTGTGGAAAGTAGAGAGTATCTGTATGTGTGTGTGAAGCTGAGAAGGGTTGTGTGTGTCGGTGTTAAATTAAGCACGCGCACGCACATAGGAGAGACTCTAAAACAGAGAGGGAGATGTTGATTACACTAGTAAGAGACGAGCACTAAAACCCAGCAGGGGAGACGATTACCCATAATTCCGCGGTGCAAGAGAGAGAAAAATCATTGGCTCAGTTGTGATCACGTGACGCTCGGTGTCAAAACAAGAGCGCATGCGTGATACATGATACATGATACTCATCACTCGTAAACCAAGACTTGCTCATATTTCAAGTCAAAATTGATTAAAAAATCTTTGCTCGTCTTGCGGAACACTCGCAAACCATGTTACACGCAATCCGATGTTCCACTGTATATTAAATGATGTACAGGAAAGTTTGGCTTTATGGAAACAAAATATGAAGAAATGGGGCTCAAGAATTTTATACTGTAAAAAAAAAAAAAAAACAGATAAAGAACTGCAAATCCCTCTCTCTGACTCTATTTAAAAGAACAGCTCTGAGACTGAGAAACTACCAATGAAAGTCCCAGAATAAATCTAACTCATTTACTGGAACACGCAGCAGATCCCTGAATTCAATTCATTCTTGTGTTTGGGTGTGTAAGGATACTTAATTACACTCTTCATATTTTGTTTCCAACGAGCCAAACTTCATTATACATCATTTAATATAATTCAATACGAAGAAATAAGAGGGGCTCAATACTTTTGCACAGTACTGTAAACAAAATTGCATGCTAATAGAACAAGTAAATTCCACTTACAAATGAGTGGTTGTCTGGAAATGTTTTTTGGAATTATTGTTCATATAATTTAAAGCGGTAAATTAAGTTTATTATTATTTTTTATTCAAAAACAGGACCATAATAAAAATAGAAATAATAGAAATAATAATAATAATAATGCTTGGATTAAAAATGATTTGTAGATTATTCTTATTTATTAAACAAATATTGCATCTTTTTTCTGTATTGTAATTTGAATCCATCGCATCCATTTGCTTAACAGCGGTGCGCCTTCACCCCAAAATCACTCTCCCCATTTATCTGTGGCATTTATCTCATTTAAAAAAAAAAAAAAAAAAAAAAAACATTTTATAAAATTAAATTACATTTTAAGTTCAAGACATGCTACACTGACATCAATATTTTGTCTTACTTTTTGATTCACTAAAATACATATTTTTATACGATTATAAAAACATTACAATGTTACATGATGTATATTTGAACCTTGAACATCCATTGAACATATAAAAAAATGGCATAATTAGCCAACTCTATGCATTTCCTATCGTATTTACTGTAGAATCTAATTATAATCGGAACGGCACGCAAACAGGAATTTCCTAAAACACGACAATTAGCTGAATCACTGCTGTGTGCAGGACAGCATGCTCAGATTCCTCAGCAAAGCACTGCGCATATAAAGCTTTTTTATTTGTTAAACAATGGCTCGTTTAATCCATAATCACTTAAATTTAAAGAAGCAATAAACTGCTTTCTGAAAAAAGAGATGAATAAAACGTGAGTTCTTACGAGTGGTCTGGCCCGGTGTGTGTTCACAGCTTCAACATTCAGGTCGAACATGTCCACTTTACAACCTGCAAATATTATTGAACATTACATTCTGTGATAACAAATGTACATTTCTTTACTAATCTTATTAATTAACTATGTTTTTTTTTAATGAAATGGTACAGTACAACATTTGAACATGATCTAATCTAGAAAATACACTACATGGTCAATAGTATGTGCACCCCTGACGATCACAACCCATTTCTCTCAAATGTTGAAACGACAGGATGTCTGTGTGCTACAGCGTTCATGTTTCCCTTCACTGGAACTAAGACCTGAAACTAAACCTGATCCTGCATGACAATGCCAGTGTGCCCAAAGACATTGGTGTGTTTAGGTTGGTTATCAAAAACTCTGACTGAACTACTTTGGAATTAATTGAAACTGGAGCCGCCTCAACACCTGAACATCACTGATACCTGATGTGAACACAAATCCACCTGAACCACAGCCAGGTTACAACATCTTGTGAAAAGCCTTCACAGACAAGTGGAGCGCATTAGAACAGCAAAAAGGGGGAATAAATCCGGAGTGGGATTTTCAACAAGCAAATACGTGTGTGGTGGTCAAGGGTGCACAAACTTTTGACCATATAGCACATTGGCAATTATTGCAGCAGAAATAATGAAAAAAAAAACTTTTCTGAACCTATCAGGCAGGAAGCTGAGAGGAATCAATCGCAAGACTGAGGTTCTTCTTTTAATTTTTTTTTTTAAAAAAAACAGCTAATCAAAAAAAAAAACATGACTTCATGACTTCATGATTTCACAACCGAGGATAACGCACAAACCGAATGGCGTAAATTCCAGATGTCAGAAAGACAAACGGCCACAAAGAGTAGGGGTTAAAAGAACCGCAAGACTGTCTCAAGCATCTCGGGTCCTCGTTAAAGGGTCGTTAAAGGGTCATTGTCCTGAAAATGGACATACAGTACACTTCCGCTCCATGACATTCCATGACAGTACTGGATTTTTCAAAACTATGAAATAACACTTAAGTGATTAAGTAACAACAACAAACAGTTGTTATTTTATTTTAAGGTCAGTTGCTCTGGAACAGTATTGTGTCAAGTGCATCTGTAAAACCCATCAAGCTCTTGATGAAACTGTCTCTTATGAAGACCTTCCCAGGAAAGACCAAACCTTACCTCAGAAATCATAAATGAACAAAAATTACCTCAGATTAGAGCCGTTATGAAGGATTTACAGATACATCTCAATATCAACCGTTCAAAGGAGATTATTGTGTATTTTGGATAAACGCCTTCAGTATTGTTTGTTCAGTATTGTGTAGAAATAAGTAAATATCAGGGACGACCATGGAGTTAAAAAGTGATCCCAGACTTTTGAGCGGTAGTGTGGTTATAGAGCAGGACATGAGAAATGCTGCTGAAGGAAGCAAGTGCCTCAGATAGAAGTTTTGAGGAAGTGAAAGTCACTCGTTTTGCAGTGTGGATAAAAAAAATATTCTCTGTCATACTTTTGCTTTATTTATCTCTGCCGTTATTGCAGTCTTAATCAGTCTCTATGAGCGCATGGTGAATCTGCAGTCTCCAGTAAATGCAGTGTAATGCAAGTGATTCAATCTTCGATCTATTTACCGTAAGCCACAGGGGTGAGTTTCAGCACCACATGGAGGGGGCACTTCAGATACGGCAGGTCATCTGGAACACACACCACAGTTAACATGACAACTCCAGTGGAGACACCGGGGTGCAGGAAGGACATGTTCACACGGCAATTATCAGCTAACATCATATTAAAGGGCTCAAGACTCAGGGCAAAATATGGCGATAGAATAAACTGTTAGTAAACGTAGAACCATTGGTAACCACAGAAACCCTGGGAGACACAGAATCCTTGGCTGTAAATACACTATTAACCCGCTGTAGACTTGCTGTAATCTCAGTACCACTATGGACGCGCCTCCCCAGGGATCACCCGATACCATATTATCACGATTTCATTTGCATTGCGATTTTCTAAGTATCTTGATATTATAATTGTGTAAAGCTGCTTTGAGACAATGACAATTGTTAAAAGCGCTATACAGATCAAAATTTAATAAACATCTTGATTCAATATTATTTTTTCCAGATTTCGTTATCTGGAAATGATCTTATCTTGTAATTCTAAACAAGCTTAGCAAAACATTTTCCCCTACGACACAGTGCGGTGTTAAGTATAGTATAGATAGTATAGTATAGAGTGCGCCACCTGCAGGATTATAGATGAGTGGCAGCACATTACATCCTCAAACGCAAATATACAGCACCGGTCAAAAGTTTGGACATGTCTTCTAATTCAATGTTTTTTGTTTAACGATTTATTTTCTACTACATGCTAGAACAATACAGTAGGGCAGTGGCAGCACAAACGGCCGTAATGTATTAAGCCAGTAGGTCACTGGGTTTCCGATCAGAAGGTCAAGGGTTCGAGCCCGAGCTCTGCCAAGTTGCCACTGTTGAGCACCTTAAGCAAGCCCCTTAACTCTACCTGCTCCAGGGGCGCTGCATCCTGGCTGACCCTGCACCCTGACCCCAACTTTCTAAATGGGATATCCAAAAATGACAACTGCCCTTTGGGATTAATGAAGTTCTCAATGAATTATTAATATTGTAGATTTTTCCGGCACAGTTCTTGCAAGAACAGCATTGTGTCGAGTGTGTTTGCAAAACACATCAAGCTCCATGATGAAACTGTTTGTCATGCTCAAATGGGAATTTTTTTTCAGATCTGGAGTAAATGGCTGGACTACATTAAACCAATGCGCCCAGATTTTTCCTGAGTTGTAACAATTGCACTGTAGGCAGTTACGCATGAATTAACATCTGTTTTTTTAATCTGTATTTTAATCATGAATTAAAATCTCCTTTTGTTCTGTTGTGTATATAATTGTTAAGTGGAAGAAAATACAACATGGATGTAACATTTTGGCGTTTTTTTTTCCTCAAAGGCTGGGGACATATCCTACATTGGTATTTTTTAAAAGTTTTATTTTATTAATTTATATTTGTATTTATTAATATTTTTTTCAATCTATATGCATTTGTGTATGCATGTGTATAGGTATATTATTATTATTTTATATGTGTGTATCTATATATCTATTTATTTATTTGTATGTGTATTACTATATAATTTTATTTACTTGTTTACTTATTTTTAAGTATTATTTATTTATTTAATTAATTAATGTATCTTGATGCAGAGAAGTTGTGAATATCTTTGCATACGAATTTATTTTCTCTCCAAAAAAATTAAATTAAATTAAATGTAAAAAAAAGAAAAAGAAACCATTTCTCATGAAAATCTTCCCAGGAAAGCAAGACCAAAACTTACCTCAGAAATCACCAATTAAACAAACATTACCTCAGATTAGAGTCGTTAGAAAGGCTTTACAGAGCAGAAGTAGCAGATCATCTCAATATCAACTGTTTAAACGAGATCACTGTGTATTTTGGATAAAAGCCTTCAGTATTTTTTACAGTGTAGATAGAAATAAAAATCAGGAAGGAGCATGGGGTTAGACGGGGTGTCCAAACTTTTGCCTGTAGTGTATCTAAATTAACAATCAATAAAAAAATTGACATTGGAGCTTTTGTGCTGATACAGACTCACTGTACACTCAGTATAAACATACTGTAAACCCATTGTAAATAAATAAAACTTGATTAACAAGAAGCCTGAGTGAAACCCTGCAGAGATTCTCTTATAGCAACACTATCAATACACATGTGAAAGAGGCGTGAGCGTGAATAAATGTGTGTTCATGACGATTCTGACCAGCGCTGATGTCCAGGAAGTACGCGAGCAGGCATCTCGTGACGGCCTGGTGACTGATGACCATCACGCTGCCCTGCCGCTCCAGCTCCATTATCACCGGCTCGAGTCTCTGCACCAGGTCCTGGTAGGACTACAGCAACCGGGTAGGGCAGAAAAAAGACAGACAATAAGATGGTTGGGAAGGTTTTTCTATTATCTATATAACACGGTGGGAACCGAAGAGTTGAAAATGTGTTTGTGTTTGTTTCTGCAGTTAATGGGCTGTTAATGCTCACCTCCCCTCCTGGGTAACGGTAATGGTATTTGTCCTGATCTCTCATGGCGAATTCATCAGGATACTTCTCCTTGATCATATCATAGGACATTTCCTCGCAGATGCCCTTAAAAAAACACACACACACAAAAAAAAACAGCTGTATTGATTTCAGAATGAATTTTCAGAAATAAAAAATCTGTAGTGTTTGCAGTGTTTTTATTAAGACGGAGTGACACCAGTAAACTCTAAACTCACGATACATCATCTGTAAACTGACTAGAGTTTGTATATGGTGGGTTTAAACATATTGGGTCTATGCCGTAGTCAAAATATAATCCCGCTCTAAACCCACTATACGCCTGCCATAAACTCACTACACCCGCTGTAAACTCTCTTTACACCTACACACTTAAACACACTTAAACCTGTTAGTGACGTCACTATAAACCCACCATAAGTATAAAACCCCGGAAAAAGAAAACACCAAAGTTCTTGCAGATCATTAAACCCTAGACTTTTGTGAACTTTAGAGGTGTTGTTGAGAAGCCCTCGTCCTGTAGACGCTCTATAATGGCAGTAGCAGGCGGCACGCGGAGACGTTCTGACTCACAGCATCGATCTCATTGAGGATTTTCCACTGCTCATACGGCACGCCCAGAGACTCGGCCGTCTGGATGGTGCGCTTCAGCTGGCTCGTCCAAACCTTGAGATCCACGAGCTGGTGGTCCACTATGAAATCGTGCAGCGCCACGGCAAACTGCACACACAAGATAAAAACACATGATACAAAGCACACATACGCAAAATTCTATTTGCCATGCGAAAAAAACTGCGGTCAAACTGCAATGTTCAGCAACATTCGTCTCAGATCTGACACTAATGATGACTACGATCACATCACAGCCTCATATCAGGAATTCAGGATTAGAACGTAAACTGTGACGTTCCTTTCATTTCCTCTGATGTAAGAAGTGTCGATGATTAACATCCTCAATGTAACGTACAAACCAAAAATGCAGAGATCATCTTTTTTCATCGATATGTTGGACAGCTCGGCAGTAAAATTGCGCCGCTTGTACTGTATCCGAAACCTAGGACGAGATCTCTTACTACACACGCGTCAGAGTTTCCTAAGCCACTCTAATCCTGGCTGAGTGGAGTAACAATGCCAGGCTTTGGTAGCTTTAATGTAGGGATTAACTGATGTCACTCTGACTGTGTAGAAAGAACGTAATCCTGCTTTATCGTGCATCTGATTGAACTAGAAGGACTTCATTTGTTTTGCTGAGGACTCGAGCCTTATTCTGAGGAGATTATCTTTACATGTTGCAAAACTATGATCTTTAAACAACGGATTATACGATTATATCATGGATTGCTTAAGAACAATTACACTGCCTATTTAGTTCTTCACAAGTTCATCATGCCCATCAATACACATCGACATTTTCGAAACATTCAGCTTGTTGAAGGTCTTCCTGATCTCTCGTCGTCTTCCTGCTCTTGAAGCACGTTACACACTATGATAGCATGCGCGTCCACTCGAGGCACCTCAGACGATTCATTGTAGCGTCGCCGTAAACTTTCAGTTTGGGTGAAAATGGTGCTCCCTGTGACTTTTTTTTTAAGGGCATCTGCCATCTGTTGACGTGTTACGAAACTAGTCGCCAAACTTTTTTGATATCACCTCGAAATAATTATTCGAAAGTTTGTTCCGACTGAGTAATCTGATTGGACCAAAAGGCATTCCGCGAGTACTGATAATAGGCAGTAACAGCACTTTCACAACCAAACTCAGAAGCACTTTCAGTACAAACACACATCTGATAACGTTAGCCCGTCTTAAACAACTATCAGTGCTCTTTTATTTATGGCTACAAAGCTACCTACACAATGGTTCACCCCATATGGGGTGAACTAGCTTTCCATTTAACACTATTTTGGATTCAAACCATGTTGGTATAGTGGTTAGCACTGTTGCCTTGCACCTCCAGGGTCTGGGTTCGATTCCCGTCTCTGTGTGTGTGGAGTTTGCATGTTCTCCCCGTGCACAATGAGGGTTTCCTCCGGGTACTCGGCGTTCCCAAATTGCCCGTAGTGTGTGAGTGAGTGTATGTGTGTGTGCCCTGCGATGGATTGGCACCCTGTCCAGGGTGAACCCTGCCTCGTGCCCCTGAATACAGGATAAAGCGGTACAGAAGATGAGTGAGTGAGTGGCTTCAACCCAAAAATCTGAACGTTAACAGAGTCAATAATCTACAGAGGAATAAGTGTCTCTTTGCTCATGAAATGCAATCCGGACAGTTTAAATATAAAATATTCCATTTCCGGAACATTTTAAGGTCTTTTTTTAAATTTTTATATATATGGGCTACATACAAGTATAACACCAGGCGTATGTTAAAGAACACTAGCGTGTGCATCCATGAATGCAGACCTCTTTCCCGTGAGCGGACAGGCCCGAGTCGCCCCCGATCAGACCCTGGAGGTTGTGTTCGCTCTCTCCGTGACGGCAGAGGTAGATGGTGTGTTTGTGCACGTGGATATTCATTAAGTAGTACACGATCTTGCTCTGGATGTAGTCCTGCACACGGTTCACCAGGAAGCGTTGGCCTACGTTGATCACCTGGATGAAGGAGCGCTCTCTGCGGAAACACACACACACACACACACACACAACAGTGATTTTTAAAAAATGTTTCCATATTAAATTAGGCTAAATTGTTTGCTGGCCCACGTTTAAAGATGCTCATCTCTGAAGAGGATAAACAGGATGTAGAGGAGGCAATGGATCTGAATCGTCTGAACATGAGGTTAGCACTAAGTGTGTGTGGGTGTGTGTGTGTGTGTGTGTGTGTGTGTGTGTGTGTGTGTGTGTGTGTATGTGTGTGTGTGTGGGTGTGTGCGAGATGTATTAAAGCCCATAAAAAGAATTTCTTCTCTGGAATTCTGATCATATCGGATCATTTCCTGAATTCCGTTTTAGTTATCTGGAAAGCCAAGCAGTGACAAACAGGATGACAAATTACCCCCCATTCCCACAAATAAACACAAGATACTGCGTACATTCGTTACAAAGCAGAGCTTGAGTGTTTAGACCCTGAATATAACTGGCTAAAATCCTGACAGGAAAACAGTGATCTCATCCACGTGGACTTGTGATCTTTAGCTCCCCCTGCTGCTCAAATCTCAACACTACCACAAATACACACACAAAAAAAAAATGAATTAAAAAAAAAAAAAAGCACACTCTTACGTGTCATGTCCGTCTGCGTCTAATGGTTGGTATGTGACTTTGTAGCATTCGATTCTCTTCAGGAAGTCCTCCATGACGCTCTCGCGGTCTCTCTCGGGGTAATCCGGACTCGACACCTTCACGTCCTGGTGCACAGCGGTATAGAGTTTATGTAGAGGAGGACATTCATTTCATATTCCCATTTTAGAAAAATTATTATGAATTCTGTATGTTGACAAAATATACTTCCATCCATCTATGCATCCATCATTTATAAAGTTGGTATTACTTCCTCGTCATTCTCTACATACAGTAATAAAAATAATAGTAGTTTATAAAAATAATAGTTTCTCCCCCTACCTAGTGCACTACATTCATAGGTACGTAGACACACTACCGCTCAAAAGTTTGGGATCGCTCGCAAATTTTTGTTTTTGTTTAGTGATTTATTTTTCTACGTTCTACATAAAAACTATGAAATAACACAAATGGAATTAGATAATTATGTAACAACATCAACAATCAGTTGTTATTTTAAAACATGAAGGTCAGCTCTTCTGGATCAGTTCTTGTAAGAACAGGTTTTGTGTCGAGTGCATTTGTAAAACCCATCAAGCTCCGTGATAAAAGTGTCTCTCATGTAGACCTTCCCAGGATGGCAAGACCAAAACTTACCTCAGAAATCATCAATTAAACAAACATTACCTCAGATTAGAGCCGGTATGAAGGATTTACAGATCATAAGTAGCAGATACATCTCAATATCAACTGTTCAAAGGAGATCAATGTGTGTTGGATAAACACACGAGTGTGTATTGTTTTATAGTGTAGAGGGAAATAAACATCAGGAACAAGCATGGCGTGAGAAAGTGATCCCAGACCTTTGAGCGGTAGTTTAAATACAGTATATAGATTTTGGTGCACTGAAATAGTTGAGTCCCTTGAGATACCCGCCTTGGCTCCCCATTATAAACCCTGTGCAACGGCAGGATGAACTACATATACATACAGTACAGACCAAAAGTTTGGACACACCTTCTCATTCAAAGAGGTTGAATTCGTATTATGGCAAGAAAAAAGCAGCTAAGTAAAGAAAAACGAGCGGCCATCATTACTTTAAGAAATGAAGGTCAGTCAGTTGGAAAAATTGGGAAAACTTTTATCCCCAAGTGCAATGACAAAAAGCATCAAGCGCTACAAAGAAACTGGCTGACATGCGGACCGCCCCAGGAAAGGAAGACCAAGAGTCACCTCTGCTGCGGAGGAGAAGTTCATCCGAGTCACCAGCCTCAGAAATCGCAGGTTAACAGCAGCTCAGATCAGAGAGCAGGTCAATGCCACACAGAGTTCTAGCAGCAGACACATCTCTAGAACAACTGTTAAGAGGAGACTGTGTGAATCAGGCCTTCATGCTAGAATATCTGCTAGGAAACCACTGCTAAGGACAGGCAACAAGCAGAAGAGACGCGTTTGGGCTAAAGAACACAAGAAAGAAAACTCGCTGAATGAGAAGGAAGGGGTGTCCAAACTATTGCTCTGTACTGTATATTTGACACTGGATTTAAATTTGAGATACACAAATCCAGATGTTACCAGCTGAGAGTTTTATCTAAAACCCTTCTAATCCTTCACAGAAATTGAAAACGTGATCCATGTGTTTATTTTCTCTCGTCCACATTACTGTAACACATTATATGCAGAAACGCTGCGCACACAAGCGCGATCACAGTTCCTCTGATTTTAACGTCTCTTCACTTGCTCCCAGATCGATACAGAATTGATTTTAAGATCTTACTGTCTGTTTTTCGAGTCACATAATTATAAAGCGCCCTCGTACTGTACTTTGATCAGATACTCTTGGTTGTTGGACTCAACCTGAAAGGAGCAGTCAGAACTCCAACATTATGGATCAGTCCACTCCTCGCCATCACTAACAACCTTTAAGTCCAGACTTAAGTCCCATATATTTTTAATGGCATTCACACCTGGCTAAGACATTATCTGCTTCTCTATTTAAGTTTAATTTATCTGTTTAATTAAATGACATCATGTCTTTCTTTGTTATGTTTTTCTTCCTTTCTGCTTTAATGTTGTATAGCACTTGGTTGTTTGTCAGGACCTACAGTACAATTCTTTAAAAAATATATATTAACTGCATTTATTAAGACTTATTGTTTGTAAAATGTTGTTTCATATGCATAGGACGAGATCTTTGTGGCTCCATCACTGTACACTTGGTACACTGCAGTAATGAATATGCCTGTTGAATAAAAATGATGTTTAATTATAAAGCATGAATA
The DNA here is from genome assembly GCA_003987875.1 of Clarias batrachus. Classification (NCBI taxonomy): domain Eukaryota; kingdom Metazoa; phylum Chordata; class Actinopteri; order Siluriformes; family Clariidae; genus Clarias; species Clarias batrachus. The sequence continues at coordinate 347,350 of QMIH01000122.1, forward strand.
TTGTTTCTATCCGTCTATCCCACGATCATCATCAATCATCCCATTAATTACACCGTGCGTCACTATTCAAAGCTCAGCGATTTGGTTCCGTTGCAGTAAACGTACCATTATATTTTCGGCGATAACATCTGGATCGTCGCAGATCGACTCGACGAAAAACACCTGCAAAAACATGAGCAAGCTTTTCACACTGGGAACGCAAATAACAGTCGGTTAAATTTTCTATTCTTTCAATAAGTCCCGTCTGCTCATGCAATCAATCAGCAAACGAATATAATTACATTACAGTACATAAATGACTCTCTAATGATTTCTAATCGAAGCGGATTCATTCTTTTATATTATATTAAACTGCTATCATAGGTATTTAAAATGTTGTATTACTGAGCATTTTTAATTATCCAAGAATTCACAGCTACAGAATTATTGGCACCCCATAGAACATCTGGAGTGAACAAGTGGTCTCAGGCTAAACTAAATGTAAGGGGTGCCAATAATTGTGACACACACATCAGACTTGATCTGACCGATTTCATGGAATAATTTAAAACTATTTCTGATTGTAATTACAGTGGAAAATGTCACTCTTCCCATGCCATGTATTTATTTATTTAGCAAATCCTGAAAGTTTTGGTTTAAGTATAAGTGATTGAAAAAATGTGACTGTAATGCATCAGTCTCTTTACACAGCGAGACTCTGACCTTGTACGCGTTCTCCTGGGCGAAGTCCAGGATGAGATCCCGTCTCTCTCGCGTCGTGTTCGTGGCATCAAACACCTGCAGTGTTTCAGCACAAGAGATCACAAGTGAAACTGATCTGATCAATTCGGATGGAAATAAAAGAAAAACTAGACTATTCTTTTTGTTAATGTGAAAAAGTGAAAAGAATATAATGGGGACGCAAATGTCTATAAATAAATATGAACAAATGGATACTCAGTTGATAAGAGGAAAAAAATATTGCAATAAACGATCATTTGTATTCATTTCACATTTTTGTGTGACAGCAAACGGTTTGACAGCAAAATGAGATTTTTTGCAGTTTTGAGAAAAACTTTCCAAATAAAGCAAAAAGTTTTGCAAACTGAGAATATTTTCTGAGTTTCATTTGAGTCACAACGGTGTTAAAAAGCACAAATGGCGAAACTGTTGGTCGAAACTGTTTGAGTGCTACTGTATGATGTGAATTTTGTATGATTTTTCAAAACGCTATAAATCCACCTCCAACACGTCACAATTGATCAAAATCAATCAAATAAATGGATACACCAATTTTGTATAAATAATATACTGATCAGGTTTGGAAATATTTACAAAACATAGCAAGCTCTTTGATTTTCATTATAAATTTTTATAAGCCAATAGCAAATTGGAAACTTTTTTTTAAGTACAATGATTGCTGAAGATCACGAGGAACATTAAAAACAATACCAGAACCTGATCTTACATCATCGCCAGCCTCATCCTCTACAGTTATAATTTCACTTTGGTGCACGACGTCAGCGCCCTCTCACACTACAAGTATTCACTGTTTCACGACTGTCTGTTCATCATCCGACTGTGTATTAGTCCGGGTCCTATTTGCGTAAGATACTGTATATATATA
>QMIH01000122.1:349029-403218 GCA_003987875.1 Clarias batrachus
ATATATATATCATATGACTCAAAAACTGGACGGAGCAAACAGAACATGCAGGACTTCGGCGTCCCACACACAGCGCGTGTCTCCCGCACACAAACGCTCATGCATTCCTACTGTTCCCTGCTTCATTTGCTTATGAAAATATTAGTGTGTGTGCATCATGGACCCCAAATTCAGCTTCTGATGTGAATGTAAAACAGAAAGTTACACTACGGTATCCTGACAAGCTTCGTTAAATATATAAAATGTTGTTCGCACGACATCCAAATGTCCTATTTCACAGATATTGAGAGGTCGTTAAGCAAATCCATTCCTGATGTTTATCTCTCCTGGAGTCACTGCAACTACATTAAAAGTGTAAATTTCCATTTGATTAATTTCAACATTTAGCGTGTTCTTGGAAAGAATCCCAGGTCTCTAATGTGAAAATACATTTAGTTCACTCACGGCAGCCAGTGTTTTCCCACCTTCACTGACCATGTGACAGAACGAAGCGATGTGATTGGCTTTCCACAACATGTTGACTTTTGCAGCCACTTTGTGTTATATTTGCCAAAAAGGCTAAATTTCAACTAATCTAAAAGTATTAATTAATTAACCGCGCCGTTATAGCCGACCTGGCATCCCGGAGGAAATAACGAGCCAGAATGAGTCCGTGTCCAAAAATGGCATTTATCTCGTTTTGCTGTCAAACTGTTCAACCGTAAATATAATAACCAGTTTCAGGTAGAAGAGGAGCTCACAGCGATCTGTCCGCCCTCGTCATTCAGGTACGCCTTTACATCCTGCAGAGCCACGAGAGCGCACTGTCTGTGGAGAGACGTCAGAGTCAGCAGAGAGCACTGACACACAAACACAATCATCATTTTTTATTAAATATTTACACATCCTGAGGGTACGGTCACGATTTAATATATCTGTATGATACGTTATCGCTACTGTATGAGTGACAGATCCTTCAGAGTAACACTTGAAGAGTGGACTTCGGGATCTCAGACGTCCAGTTTCTCTCCGACATTCATTTATTCATTCATCATCTATAGAGCTTTGTCCTGCGTACAGGGCTGCCATTTTCTCCCTAATTTAGTCGTGTCCAATTCTTCCCTGTCACTAGGGGGCTCCACATTAAGGCTACTACTACTACCACTCAGTCTGGAGGGCCAAAGACTATCACGTGTTTCCTCGGAACCACGTGACGCCAGCCGTCCGCCTCCTTCCGCTCCTTCCGCTTGCGTGAGCTCACAGACGCCCCTGATTGGCTGTAGAGCTGTGATTAATGTAGGAGCACAAAGTACCTCTCATCCCTCCCCTCTGAGAGAGCTCGGCCAATCAGCTCTCCCTAGACCTCCGGCTGCGGCGCCAATATTATTGCACAGGTATGAAAATGTGGGATATTAAAAGACGACTCACTTCCTGATCCTCATGGCTTCTGCATTGTCGTGCCTGAAGAATTCATAGGACTTATACGAACGTACAGCCTCACGCCGGTACTCGCCCAGGTTAAACACTGCACAGAACACACACACACACACACACACACACACACACACACACACACACACACACACACACACACACACGGAGCAGTCAGAAGCTTGTGTAAGGATACAGTTAATCTATGTGAACTTGAATGTTTTACAGATCATTATTCCGGCACCTTTAGTGGGAACTCCGATCCAGTTGAGGTAGCGTGTCAGCTTTTTGGACATGTAGGTCTTTCCTCTGGCGGGGAGGCCGATCATGACGATCAGGGTGGACGAGTTGGTCATGTAGGACGCCCATGCTGAGGAACACAAACACAAGCACATACCTAAGCAACAAAAACACATACACACTACATTCCGCCGTTCTGTCTGTAGATTTTCCTTTTGATTCCTTATATGGTCGTCATTTCCTGTTCACTGCGAAATCAAATCTTTCACCACATAATGTTTAATCATCTCTTTAAAGTCAGGGTCACTGAGCATTCAGCTTTCCTTTTCAGTCTTAACATTTCATTCGGAGGCATGAAAGCGGAAATTGTGTTTTTCCTTCCCACACACTCGGTGTGATGAGACAAAAGTCCACTAAGCTGCGCCCCGGCAACGAGGCGTCCGTGTTTGCTTTCAAATTAAATCGCGAGCGAAGCCCGGCTTATTCGTTTAAAATGTGCGGTTCGGGGATAATTAAACCGCGGACCGGCTTCTCCACTTCATGCTACTGAGGCTGGATTCAGTCTGGAGCTGTGATGGATTTCTGTTTCAGCATCATTTTTCACGGTCTGACTTCCTGTCATGCCGTTATCATCTTACTGCAAGGTCTTTTTAATCTGTACACCTCCTCCTTGTGCGACAAAAAAAAAAGCTTTTATAACACATATGAACAGTTTGACAGCAGAATGAGATAACTCCTTTTTTTTAATGCAGTTTTGACAAACTGATTTAGAATATTTTTTAAACAAAATATTTTTGCCAAAATTGTTTTTCAGTGTACGAGTGTGAATTTTGTGTCATTTTTAAAAAAACGCTATAACGCCACTACCCACAGTTTTCTCACAATGCAGTTTGATTTGTGGTTATTTAAAGACACAATTCATAATCAATAATGTTGCTTGGGTTTTTTAATACAAATTACAGCAAAAACTCGTGCTTTGACTTGTGAATCTGTATCGAGTCAGACAGAGAGACAGAAGAGGCAGCAAATTAGATCAGGGAAAAAAAATTACAAAGGTTGCTAAAGATCAGGAGAGACATTATAAACAACTACTCTCGCATGTTTTAAGTTTTGCTATTTAATTTCTCTGCTTACCCACAGATTTTTACAAATAATTCCAGACACATCAGTAGATGATAACAAAGAAAAAATTTGGACTGGACAATAAAATGTATCATCCGATTTCGGCCATTCATTTAGATGACCTTTAGTTTATTCGCGTCCTCATGGACCATAGCATGCTGTGATGTTTTCTTGGCAAGGATACTGGAATGGATTGCCACTTCCTTCTCCAGTGGACCATCTACGAGCAATTAGCCTCAACTGCATGTTTTTGGACTGTGGGAGGAAACCGAAGAACCCGGGGGAAACTCCACATACGCCACCCAAAGCAGGAATCGAACCCAGGACCTTTTTAGATGACTTTACCATATTTATATGGAAAGAAAAACGCACCTTAATAAACTTTATTAAAGGATTCTACACACTATTAATTTCTGTTTCTTTTCCCTTAACTCGATATAAGTTTGTTTTCCCAATGTCATACAAGATGTCATCTCTCTTATCCAGACTGGAGGTATATTAATTTTACTCCAAGATCCAGTAGGGTTATCATTATCTCAGGAGTCCAAATTCAATTTAATAAAAATAAAGTTGCAAGCAACGATGACGGGCCCAAGCACCCTGTGCCATTCCCAACCTGTGTCATTCGAGTGTGTTAAGACCTCGAAAAAGCCATCGTCATTCGGTTGCACCTCACAACCTGCACACATCACACACTATACAGGGCTAATGTCAGTTTGGGCCCTAAATATTTGTTGAGTGCATTGGTGTGTGTGTGTGTGTGTGTGTGTGTGTGTGTGTGTGTGTGTGTGTGTGTGTGTGTGTGTGTGTGTGTGCATGCAGAATGCCTGCGTGTGCGTGTGTGTAAGGGTTAGTGTGTGTGAGAGTGAGGGAGAGAGGTGTGTGACGTGTAGATGTATCAGTCTGTGTGTGACGAGTAAATGTGCTTGTTTGTGTATATGGTTTGAGTCTGTGTGTATTAACATTAGTGATGTGTGTGTTAGTGTGTGAGATGTGCTTGTGTATGTGAGTACAATAGGCCGCAGGTGCTGGAAGAAAGGCCTCACACTATGATGTTCCTGAACGTGATGTCACTGAACGTGTCACTCAATATAATGCCACAAAGAAAGTTATTAATCATTTTTCGGCGTACGTTTAAGACATTATCACAGCTGACCCGTTGGAGATATCTAAAATCCCTCCGCAATTTTGCATCCTGAATGGCTTTAGATCTCTTTTGCCCAGTTTGGTAGCGATTGTATAATTTCCCTAGGAGAAGTATATCAATATCCATCGGGCGCGTTTTTGCGAACGAGTCAAAATAACCGTTTCGTGTGCCTACGTGAAAGTGTGTATGAGCTAGGCGGCAAAATCTCGTGTGGGGGCCCCTTTGGACCCCGGACCACGAGACTCTCAGGCATCCTGATGGCAGCAGATTCCAACCTGTCTGCCAAGTTTCATGAGTTTTTGAGCATGTTAAGACCCCGAAAAGTCCAAAAGGGTGGAAAAAATAATAATAATCAAGAGGGCCCTTCACACACTATGACGACATAGGGCTGATGTCATAGTGCTTGGGCCCTAATGATAATAATAATAATTTGAAACTGCAATTAAACTTAAACATTTTCTGCAAAGTGTATCATGTAGCCTTCAGATTAATGAAGAATAATACACTGATATTGCGTAAAACATTGCTAAAGAGTGTTTCCTTTATAACCTTTATTAAAGTGTAAATGTCCTTTCCTTGGCTTCAGCATTCTCCAAAAACCCTTTGGACACATTCAAACCAGTCGAGGCAGCACAACAAGTATCTTTGCTTTACTGATCACATGACAGAAGGAAGCGATGTGATTGGCTCGTCACAATGGGCCGTGTTTTTTTTTCCCGGTGGCTATATGTGCTTTGCTCAAAATGGTTGAGTTTAAAGCTTCTAAAAGCTAAATAGCAGTTTTCAAATTTAAGATTTTCTTCTACATATTTCTTACTTTGCAACAAATATTAGGTACCTTGTAACAGACAAACGATTTCTATGGTTTATTTGTTTTGGTGTCAGTATGTTCATATGTACACTATATGTCTCTACAGAAAATGTTACCACGCTGCTAATTAAACACATTTTAATCCATCTAGAGTACCAGTCAAAAGTTTTGATATAAGTTTGGATTTCCTTTTCTACATTCTAGAACATTACTAGAGATTTGATAACTATGAAAGAACACATATGGCATTAGGTAATTAACAACAACAAGATGTCAGTAGTTATTTTAAGAAATGAAGTTCAGCTGTTCTGGAACAGCTTGCAAGAATTACAAGCATCTGCAAAACCCATCAAGCTCCATGATGAAACTGGCTCTCATGAAGACCTTCCCAGGAAAGCAAGACTAAAACTTGTTCATTCATGTTCAAGTTCATTTAGAGTCACCAGCCTCAGAAATCACCAATTAACAACCAGCACCTCAGATTAGAGCCGTTATGAAGCTTTACAGAGCAGAAGTAGCAGACACATCTCAATATCAACTGTTCAAGGGAGATTATTGTATATTTTGGATAAACGCCTTCGGTATTGTTTTACAGTGTAGAAAGAAATAAAAATCAGGAACGACCATGGAGTTAGAAGGGGTGTCCAAACTTTTGACTGGTAGTGTATATGCAGCATCCACCTCCACCGTACATTACTTACAGCATTTCTTCTCGCTGGTTCTTGGCTCGAACTTCCGGTTGTTTGTCTCCATGGCTCTCTGTATAGCTCCTGCTGCACGGCCAAGGAATGTGCCCTTGACGCCCACGGTGACTCCTGTGCTCTTCTACCCTGCCGACATGTTCAGAAGCTGACCTCAGATCATAACCTGACTTGTTTATTCCTGTTGTGTCGCTAAACACATGCAGACTCAAAGCTCATGCTGTCTAATATCACTCTAAGTTGTAGGTACTTTCATCAAAGAACAAAAATAAAATATAACGTAATAAAATAATCAAAATATTAGGACCTACAGTGAAGCCAGTACAATGTTCAAGCAATTTTCATTTCATTATCTCATATGTCACGGTCATGACGTCCTTAAGTACTATAACTTAATTATCTTGTTTCCTCGCTATACTATACAATGGCTATAACATAATGAGCTCTTGGTGTTTTTTGGTGTTAACCAGCGTTGGCATCCACTAAATTGCATGACCACCACCTTCTGGTCTTGATCTCCCTCATCTTCCTTTCAGTTTCAATTATCATTTCTAGTGCGGTAGCCCTTAAGAAGCCCATCAAATACTTTCTTCCTTATCCTCTGTCTTCATTTGCTAAAATACATTTGACGGCGTATTCAAACTTTCCAAATTCCCATTGCCCCAGCCAAGCACAGCAGCAGCGCCGCAGCCAACAAAGTCCAGCCACCTTTATAATGACTATTGTCTTCTACTTCCTCATTGTTTAACGGTTGTTGGAAAGTTGTATTACCTCCACCTGCAGGTCTTGTTCTCCCTCGCCTTCCTAGCTTTTTTTTAAAGCCAACTTTCCATTCCAGTGGGTTTGATGTCGTTACTCAGTAACACCAAACGGTCATTCTGGGTGACCTGTAGTGCTGCTACCTTTTCATTGTCCACCACCACTTAATTATTACCGAACCTGAGAATACATCTTATAGCATAGGACTGTGGACAAGTCCCGGTAAATCAGCAACGGTGAAGTCCTTGGTCTTGTTGGCCAGCTCTGTAATGTCTACCACACTTGCCAACACGTTGCACTGCCTAATTCCGACCGTGTGGATGTTCAGGACCTAGACACGACCCGATTCTTCCTGTCGACCAAACTCCATCTGAACCTCTGGTCTTCCTGGTCTCAGCAGAGCTTTATCTAACAGGTCAATTCCACTGGTTGTACCCATAACCAAGATGTTTTTGAGCTGCTCAACACAGCCCATTTTGCACATGAGCTGGTTGATGGCGGTGTTGCTGGCGCCAATTCCATCCACCATGCTGCCTCGACGTCTGCAACTGGCATCGATCTCATCTAAAATTACTGTAGGATGTGGAGTCCACTACTGGCTCCCAGCCTCTTCTGCTCATCCTCTGCATCAGCAAACAGCTTCCTGATGTTGGCCTCCGACTCGCCCAATTACTGTTCAAAGATCTCGTAAGCGTTGATCATCTTGGGCTCTCGAGGGTTTACCATCTTCTTAGTCTGATGTGCGATCATTGTTAGACCGTAGCCAGGGGGCCATTAACCTGCTTACAATCCATTTCTCCACAATGCCTGAAGGCAAAATCCAAGAGGCGAAGGCTCGATGGAAGATGTCGGAGATTACCTTGTCAAAGCCTCCGATTCCAATCTGCTTGAAGTTCTAGTTGGTGGTTGCTTTTCCACCCAGGTTGATTGAGGAGCTCTCTGCCTTCTCAAAAATCACCTGACTGTTACCGTTTAACAAGCCCATCTCAATCTTCTCCTTGCTGGAGCACTACTCACCAATCAGTTTGCTGGGGTCTATTGCCTCCATGCTTTGGACTACCATTAAAAATACCTTGTCACAAAGCAAAACACAAACTGCTGACGCAAGCAGAATGGCAAAAAGTTAAAATTATGGATGAACCCAATGGCCATGTTGTCAGAGTTGTAGGAGTTGCTGTCTGCGTTCTTCCGCTGCAGGAAGTCCATTTCCAAAGTCAAGGTGCCGATGTATTGCGTCAACGTGTCAAAGTTGTAATTGCTAACTTTCACATCTTGGTTGAGAGAGAAAGACCCGCCCATTTCATCTGGTGCACGCTGAATGCAAGGGTTCCAGAAACCACACTCTGATGCGTTCTCACTGTGAACACGTACTCGTATGTGGGCGTAGATATGATCTGATCACATGCTGTCCACACAGTTGATCAGCAAGAGTTCATCAGTCAGACATTGGACTGCTTTCATTATCTGAACGCTGAACTACATGGCTGCTTCTGGTTCCTGTAAAACGTGACTTCAGCTTGTACAGAAACTCTTCCACTGCTTCGTCTGTGAAGGGCCGCGACCGTCACTTGCTAATGATCTAATGATCTTGTTCCCTTGCAGTATATTTTCATGGCCACTTAATTACAATTGTTAACTTGCATTACTAAATCCCAGCCATAACTTAATTATAGTGTTTTCTTGCAGTATAAAGTATGATGTAACTTTAAATATCTGGTTTCCTTGCAGACAGTATGTCTTCACCCAACTTTCTTGTGTTATTATGTCATAGTCATAATATAATCGTTTTTTTCTTGGCATTATTATCTTTATATTATTATATCTCATTTCTTTGCAGTACTATATCATGGCCATAACATATTTTTCTTGCATTATTATGTCATGACCATATCTTGTTTTTTGGCATTATTATGTCATGACCATAACTTAATTATCTCATTTTCCTTGCAGTACTATGTCATGGCTATAACGTAATCATCTTGTTTTCCTGCCCTACAGTGTTATGACCCTAACTTAATTATCTCGTTTTGTTGCAGTACTATGTCATGACCAAAACTTAAATTATCTTGTTTTGTTGCACTATTATGTCATGGACAAAATGTAGTATTCTTTCTGTCCTGCAGTACTGTGTCATGTCCATAGTGGTATTGTAGTTTTCCTGGGTCTCATGCGAAAGGCCCGGGTTCAATGCCCAAACCCCAGCCACTGGATGCAGATCTCCCCTGAGATAATTCACTTGCAGGATAATAATCTTGTTTCTTTGCATTACTGTGTCATGACAATAACTTAATTATCTCATTGTCTTGCATGATGTCATAGATGTAACAGAATTTTCTTTTTTTCCTGCAGTACTCCTATGTGATGGCCATGAAAAACAGGCGACCAGAAAACAATATGTCACTAATGCCATTTGTTTACTTATTCACAGAAGTGCATGATGTTACTTACCCCTTGGAGTGAGTGCTGGTGCCCACCCTTTGCCAGCCCACGTCGAGAGACTTTCCCGGATCAATCCCAAACACCACAGCAGTCCCTGCCCAAGTGCACTACACTGTAATCTACAGTAATAAGCTTCTCCTCACTATCCAGTGCACTACAGGTCACTGATGTCAAACAGGTGAAGGACGTTTATATATATATACACGTTACACAAAGAGACTTACCCTGGAGAGTTAAACTCAACCGCTGTAACTTTTCACACTCTGCTCAGTGTGTGTGTGTGTGTGTGTGTGTGTGTTCTTTCTCAACTTCACCGTTAATAAACGCAAGGCGTGTTACGAAGCGCGCGCTTTCACTACGGATTCCTGTTTTCGTTTCAGGAAGTGCCTCGGACAAGTCCCGCCCCCATCCTGCGCTATGATTGGACGGGCGGTGAAGAAAGTGCTCACGTCGCCATGGCAACCACAGTGCGCTAATATTGGGGGATATGTTACGCTCGCGCTCCAGCGAACTCTGATAATTGGCTGCCGAGCACGTCGATCAAAACTCATGCTTTGGGGGAGGGTTCTTTTCCTCTCTCTTGTCAGGACAGATTGTACTGTTTGTTATTTATTTAATTCACTTGTATTTTAAGATCTGCATTTATATTTTTAAAAATCTTACATTTATTTTTTAAAGACAAAAGTAATATTTCATGATTATTATTATTATTATTATTATTATTATTATTATTATTGTTGTTGTTGTTGTTGTTGTTTATTGCATTGTTTATTACACTTTTATTATTTTTATATGTTTGTTTCACACTCTACGATTTCATTCAGTCTCCTTTAGCTTTAATTACACACACACACACACTGTGTGAAAATGATTCCTCATGCTCCCAGAACCTCTCTGTCTCTCTCTCGTTCCATCAGGGAGGAATCGCTCCATAGATGTGATGTGCTGGTGATTCAGTACATTCAGGTCGTCAGCTGACTTCATTTTATTGCCACATAACGTTGCTGAGTCTCGACCTGGTTTTTACTGTTGTGGTTTTAATCCAGTGATTAAATGATCTCCATTCATGATTTTTTTTATTTTTATTCTATCACATTACTTCCACAGAGTTGACGGATCAGCCCTCTCCGCCCAGGGTTTGATAAAGTGTTGAAGCGTTCTTAACCCAGTTCCAGTCATTTCAAATCTACTTTGTTGTTTTCTTTGAATTTGTATTTGTCTTTGCTTGATGCAGCCCAATAATTTGACCCTTTTGAAATTTTTGGGGGCCAGACAGTGTAGTTAATAATTACACTTACAAAATTTTCACCTTCAGTCAGCGAAAAAAAGCTTTGAACAATACCACCTTTTTTTTGTAATATTGAAAATATTTTTGGGGTTCCTGGAAGGGACTGCATTTAGATCATTTTTTTAGATTGGTGTTCCCAGATTGCTTGTAGTGTGTGTGTGTGTGTGTGTGTGTGTGTGTGTGTGTGTGAGACTATATAAGCGGAATAGACTATGAATGAAAAAATAAATGGAATGAAAGAATTCAAACCGACTAAAGTTTAATATCTGATTTGAAGATGCATAATATTTTCTACCTTTGATAGCAGTATCCGGAAATGGATATGTCTCTATTATGAGCTATGCAATCGCACTCACTTATCATCTATACCAATTTATCCTGTATTCAGAGTCATGGGTGGCTTCAGAAGACTTAGGCCACGTGTTGGGGTACACTCTGGACAGGGAGCCACACACATACATACACACTCACACACACACACACACACACACACACACACGCACGCTCATTCACACACTACGGGCAATTTAGGAACACGAGTTACACTAATCTTCATGTCTTTGGACTGTGGTAGGAAACCCGAGTACCCAGAGGAAATGTGATTACGCAATCACAATTCACGTTATTTCTTTCTTTCTTTCTTTATTTATCTGTAAAAGCTAATTGTGCCAGGTCCCTACATTTTCTACTCACTACTGATGAAATAATTTTGTACACATTCATGATCTATGATTCTGATTCATCACAAAGATTGTAGTGAAACGAAATGTAAAATAAAGAGGGGGGGGGGAATACTTTTGCACAACATTGTGCGTTGCACATAAGAGGTTTTGTATGCGCTGTTATTTATTAATGCAGGCCTCCTTTTCATGTTCTACAGAGAAACGAGGAGCGCACCCTGATGCCGCGCTCCACTCCCCTGTGATCTCTATAAGGAATTGTAATCAGTCACACGCGCACAAGCAGAGCTCTGTTCTTTGTTTTCCATGACACTTTTGTAAAGGAAACATCGCCTTGCTGTGGCATAAGCGCTCATTTGCTTGCTAAATAAGGCCTCAGCCTTGCAACTCCTCCAGGGATCGGAGTGTGTGTTTCTTTTTGCGAAAAAACATCTCAGGATGTGGGACGGCAGGAGCTCCCAGATTCCTTTGCCTTGTAAGGCTAAAGGCCCGCTCGGCTGCCTGAGGCACGATGTTGACCTTATTGGCTGAGTCAGGGACGGGGAGGTGCGGCGAAGACGCTGGAACGTTAAACAAACGGCCCGTGCTGTGGGAGAAGCAGGAGCGAGTCCGAGCCTCACGCTGAACCTGCTGCCACTCCACACCGAGGTGAGCTTCACACACCACGCTCGGTCCTCACATACGCTCTTGATCTCGCTTCAAAGCGTTTCATTCGTGCTTGTTTTCTGCCGTTCGAGTAGATAGATAGTGCGTCATGATTTAACTTTGTGTGTTTGGACTCGTTCCTGAGCTGAGGACCGTTAGAAACCCTAAGAGCTTGCCAGATGTTTCATCGTCCTGCACTGGAAACATCAGGATCTTTTGAAGCTCTTGTTGTCGCATTGCAACTTTGTGCTCGTACTTTTCTACTTTCTATACAGCTAATGTAATCATCGCAGGTCTGCATGTGTGTGTAGCATAATCTGATTTACTCGTGCTTGTGCTTGTGCAGCTTCCTATTTCCTCTCCTTTCTGAAGTCAAACTTTTCAATAAACAAAAAGCATTGTCTAAAAAAAAACTAAAAAAAAAACAAAGAGCCTGAGAGCTCACGGAATCTGATTTACTTCCATAAGACTTCACTTACCAGGAATTTGGCTGCGCAGCTAAGTCGTTTTTTCTTCTTTTTTTTTTTTTTTGCAAATGAACAATGAAAGAAGTAGATGATGAACTAATATGAGAAAATATTTAATACCGCTATTTAACACTTTAACGTCTCACGCAGTGTTACGATAAGACGCACAGAAGAATGTGGCTGTGACGTAACTGAAGCAGAAATAAGCATCTGATAACATTCTTCTACTTTCCTTCGCGGTGAGGAGAGGTGACGTGAGAGCGAGGAAGGAGACTTCAGCTTCGCAGGGAAATAAACAATAATGGTCAGAGACGAGAGGCGGTCAGTGGTCATACTGGGACATATTTCTGGGACATAGTGCCAGGACAAATCTGGTTGGGGGTGCGGCAGATACGAGCCAATGATGGTGAATTTTTGGCGCTGCAGGTTGACTTTATCCACACAAGCCAACTATTTGCATATTAGACTATACTATTATTGAATTGGATATTTATCGGACATTTGTCAGATGCTCCTATCCAGAGTTTCTCTATGTATCTCTATTCATTTAGACTCGACTGTCCTGCATCTAGAAAGTTCATTCCACCAGCAGAGCAAAAACCAGTCTAGACGCATATCTTCCTTTTGAGATCAACTCAAGTGTTCCTGCTGAATTCCAACTCGATCTGGACCCCGAAACGTGTAATATCTTGTAGCCTGTTTCCATTTTTATCCTCCATCCATATCACATCAGAGTATTTTTGTTCGAGGCTGAGTTGTGGCTGCATCGCCTCGATGTGAGACACGGATGAGTTCCTCGCTGTCATTCCGCAGAGGGATGTGGGCCAGATGAAGGTGGTTAGCATGAGCCGTTACTCATTCGCAATCGTGGGTGTGTCATGGACGTCTGAACGCTCTAGAAGCCCAGTGCTGTACGAACGCCACAACTTGTTTGGCGTTTGACAGGTTGTTGATTCCCTCACTGAGAGGTTTTTTTTAGATGGTTATCGACTTAGCAGGCGTATCGCTGGATGAGTCTCCCATTAAGGGCCGTTTCGTAGGGAGATATTTGGTTTGTCCAAATATCAGTAACCTGGCAACCTCTTTCCAACTCTGGATTTGGAGACTAAAAGCTCTTTAGATCATGAGGTGATCTCATGAGGTGATGGTTTGGGACGGTGTAACTCATGAGACAACATGGTGGCGATATCAGTACAGTACGCACAGTAAGCGAAACACGATAATCGAATGAAAACTGATGAATTCCAGAACATGCTGATCGATTATACTGTATTTGCACAGACACTCAAAGGGATTTTCACTGATATGATTCTGACATGGAGAATATTATCACGTATCACATTCATAGACATCATGTTGGACAGTAATAAGCAAAAAAGTTAGTAACTGCACAGACTGAAAGGAGGGAAGCATATGAACTAATGTAACCTCCAGTTACTGGAACATTCCCAACAATGTGGTCGGCTAACAACTGGGTCGAGTGGCTTGAATACATTTTTTTTCTTGTTAATAAATTATCCAGTATCACCAGTTCCCTGGTAATACAGCTGTAGTCAAAATCACCACTCTGCATAGCATAGCAAGAAAAACATCCAAGACTACGACTAGCTGAGATCAAGTCAAGACTGAAGCTTAAGGGAGACAAGTCCATTCAAAACTGACAACATGAATTCTAGACCAAAACCAGACTGAGACCAGCTCAAGCGAAAGCATGAGACAAAAGAATGAGACAAGTCCCACTGTAGCAAAAAACTGTCAGGACACCTTAGTCCAAATGGCAATAAAAGTCCAAGTCAATAAGGAAAGCGCCTCGGGTCTACAGTGCTTCCTGGTAACGTCTCAATTCAATCTCAAGTACAAATTCAATAAAGAAGCCAATCTTTCACACCGAGCCATTTGGAATTCAGCCAAACCCAACAATTCAATATTCTCATTTAATATTTATACTCGTCCAGTTTCTGAGGTTTGGTGTTGTTCAATACTGGATAAATTATTAACAGGAAAACTATATATTTAAGCCTCGACTCAGTTATTAGCCGACCACAAAGTTGCGAATGTTCCAGTAACTGGAGATTACATTAGTGCACACGCTTAAGTCAGGTTTAGAATGCGCATCTACAGCTGCCTTTTAATATCATTACATTTTGCTTATTACTGTCCGTCATGTTCACTACATGTTTACATTACATGAAAAAAATTCTCCATGTCAGAATCATATCAGTGAAAATCCCGTTTACTATCTGTGGAACTACAGGATAATCAATCAGAATGTTCTGGAATTCATCCAAAAAGAGAGGCGTGCCTAAACTCAAAAAGTGTGATTCATGTAATAAGAACAGTTTTCCGTCCATTAGCATGGTTTGTGTACACCATCGCCATCGCCAACATGTTGTCTCATCTGATGATCTAAAAATGAACTAAAAAGTCTCCAAATCCAGTCACACCAAACAAACCAGAAAAAGACCATCAGATGGGAACAAATGTTCGATATCTACAAGCGTCCAGAATGATTCCTGAAGTCACTGTTAAACTTTTCAGTGCCGTGTACTCTGTATTTGTATTGAAGGTCATTCTTTGACTAAATGTTGCCTGTGGAATCCTTTTAACCAGGCAAAAAACCCTTGAGGAACATCTTTGAGGGAGTACTAGACATTTAACCGCCGTGACTTTCCTTTAAAGGTCAAAACACTTCAGCCGAAATGTCTGCCGCCAAGCGTGCCAAGGGGAAGACGACGAAGAAGCGCCCCCAGAGGGCGACTTCAAACGTCTTCGCCATGTTCGACCAGTCCCAGATCCAGGAGTTCAAAGAGGCGTTCAACATGATCGACCAGAACCGCGATGGCTTCATCGATAAGGAGGATCTTCACGACATGCTCGCTTCTCTTGGTAACTGTTCAGGAAAAGCAGTGTATGCTCTCATCAAACCAGAGGTGTAAATACTCTACGTGTGTTACATCCTGTCGTCCTGTTTTTCAGGAAAGAACCCGTCAGACGAGTACCTGGAGGGCATGATGAGTGAGGCTCCTGGTCCGATCAACTTCACCATGTTCCTCACCATGTTCGGAGAGCGACTCAATGGCACGGATCCCGAGGACGTCATAAGGAACGCCTTCACCTGCTTTGACGAGGATGGCTCAGGTAGCTTTTGGTTTTTATGATATGCACTGAAACAGCCATGGTGTAACGACATCGTCCACCATGATTTCCAAATGGTATACATATACATATATTCAACTAATAATTTCATAAATTTAAAAGTAGACGTGGATGATTCTATGTTCGTCAAGATCATCATCATTCTCTACACCATGCAGTACGTCCACTAGATGTTTCAAAGCTTCCTATAGAAAATGTCTAACTGGAACGTTGACCAAGAGTAGTCCAATTCCAATGGGCGTCCAGTAGAACATGAAGTTTGTGCATTGTAGAAATCCATCATGTTGGATTGAATCTGTTATTCTATTTAAAATATTTACTCCAAAGTTGATTCCGGGGTCAGTCTAGAGTGTAGTTCCATCCCGAATCCCCATCTGAGGTTGTCACCCATCATTCAAATGTCTGTGTTTGTTCTGGTCTCCTGATCGTGCATGCGTCTCACCCTGAAGGTTTTATCCATGAAGACCACCTTCGCGAGCTCCTCACCACCATGGGCGACCGTTTCACAGACGAGGAGGTCGACGAGCTTTTCCGCGAGGCCCCGATCGACAAGAAAGGAAACTTCAATTACACAGAGTTCACCCGCATCCTCAAGCACGGGGCCAAAGACAAGGACGACATATAAATCCAAAGAAAACAAACCAGGATATTATTCAAATCAGGACTATTATCAAAATGCTGATGATCTTACTGTGCCTGCATACACACTCCGGGGCTTCTTTTGCACACACACAGGTTAAGCCTTTTGCTAGACCAGAGAGCTATTTAAATCAAAGAATCTTATTCATTTAGGCTGTTATCCATCCTGGCTTACTGTCTGTCTGCAAATTCATCCCCTGATCAGCTTCACGAAGGCTTCATTCTGTCATATTGACTGTATATCCATATAATCATGTGCCTAAAGCCAAAAAAAAAACCCATATTCACTTATTGTTGTATTTGGATGTGAACACACTCTCTGACTCTCTTTCTTTGTCGAAACTAAATAAGAACGATTGCAAATGGAATAAAACAACATGGCTCCGGTTCCCAGAATCTCCCATTGTTATTGAGAATAAGATCTTGTGCCCGAAGGGGAATTTAATCAAAAGCACCACAAAACTTGGCAAAATTTGGTTAGCATGGTGGAGATCAGGCTTCCGATCCAGCCAGTGATTTACAGAGAAGGTTTGGTTACCAATGGCGATGTAGGATAAAGACAGAGACATTCATTTGTCAGACACTTTTATCTACGTAATGTCACGCAGAACGTCTATTATGGAGCCGAGCATTTAAAGGGGTTTACTGTGGGAGTCGGATAAGCGGCTAATCCAGGGATTTCAGTTCACAAACCTTAGGTCAGTTAGGACAAGAAAGGAAAACAGCTACACTATGCTTTCTGAAAGTTCTGAATGAATTTACTATCCCATAATATACAAGACTGAAAAATGAAGGTGACATTTCCAGGAAGGTTTGTTTCCAAAAATGGTCAAGAAATAAGGTCATGGGTACAAACCCCAGCACTACTGTACCAAGTCGCTAATGCAAGTCCCTCAACCCTTCACTGAGCCAGCCAACCCTCATACCATTATATCCAGATCAAATTAAATGATGTTGATTGAATAAACGAAATGGAAAGAAATGTTTCCCTGCGGCAGGCTGCACGATGGGATGTCATTTCCAATTACTCGTTCATGTCCCAGCCTCAGCAGCGACCTCGTTTCCCCTCTCGTCTGGTCCAAGCACTCAGCGTTCAGTGTCATCAGCATACGAACACCCTCCTGCTCATCGACAACCCCCTCGTCAACATCTGCAGCTGGTTCTCACTGGGTTAGATGGTTTTTATGCTGGAATGATTCATAGGTCACTGTGTGGTTGAACTATACCGTACAGTATGCCTCAGGTACAGGGAGTGAAAGTGAGAGTCTTCAGGAAGCCTGCAGAACTATTCATATCTCATGTCTACATAAAAAAAAAAAATTAAAAAAACGAGAGAGGAAGTCTGGCTCTTTGAGAGCAAAATATGAATAATGAGGGGGTCAAAACGTTTGCAGAGTACTGAATAATGAGATAGATGAATTTGTAAGTTGCTCTGGACAAGGACGTCTGCCAAGGAGCTCAGGAACTCAGGAGTCCTTGTTATTTTGGGAACTGTGTGTCAGCCAGGCTCGATCAACATTGTGTAGCGTCTCTCAAGAAAAGTGCCACTGCTCTCCATGTATGTAAGTACGGCATCCTACATGCTGCTATATTCGAAGGTTAAACTCTTGCCTGGTATAATTTGGGTCACTTTTCTGGAGGAGACCCAAAATGAAACATGTGCAAGAAATCAATCATATCTCCTTCTAAGGTGTGTGAAGATGCATGACATTTCATTTTCGTCTAATGTATCTAGTGTCTTTTCTTGAGAAGGAATCTCAATATTAGCGCCGGTGTCGATATTTTCGGTACATATTGTACTTTCATATTTCGCCTGTTGTATACAGTATGAGCCGACTGGAATGACTCCGGTCTCTAAAGCAAACACGTCCACGATCCTGGCCAAGATAAGCAGCTCATGCCTTCCTGTACCACCCTGTTTGGGAAAGAATGAGACTCGATATCATTAATTCACCCCACGTCAGGAATGTCCCAGCCCCTCCTCGTCACTCGGGGAACAAATAAACACTTCCAAAAGAAATTTTCCTTACGTCTTAAATAAAACTTTATTATTAGTATTTTTCTTTTTTCTTTTTTTTTTTTTTGTTGTTGTTGTAAAAGAAATCTTCCCACAAACACCCCTATAATCTACACAATATAACATTTCATCACCTAATCCTCATTCACTTTATGTGTAAAATAAGCATTTACAATAACAACGTTGCCCTTTCTCGCATGAAACGTGACGGTGAGAACGGCGCGGGTTCTGATTCGGGGGGTTAATAAAGACCTGATCTCGGACCAGACACCTCTGAGGAGGCACATTTTGTATAACAAATGCTGCGTTCAGGTGCTCATCAGGAAGTCAAACGTACAAGAGATCCAAAGCTCCATTCAGATGCTGTACACGTCAGAAGATACGCCAAGCTAAAAGCAAAAAGAAATGATCGAGAAAATGTCTGCTTTATTCAAGAGCAATTTACAAAAGGTTTCCCGAATTTCCCCCTTTGACGCAAGACTCAATCGGCTGACATTTTGAATTTTGAAGTCTTATGATAAAAAAATAATAATAATAAATTACGCAGAACCAGATCGAAATCGTGCCAAGAAGTGAAAGTTCCAAAGAGATGTTTCATTATAAGAGGTCGGATTATATGCGGACGGGCTACTCCAGAGCCAAATATCTAGGAAATTTAAAATCATTGGTAAATCTTTAACAGAATTCTAGTTACATTATAAATATAAATAAATATCCAGATGTTTTCCGCACTGTAGTTTTGGCTCTTGAAGCCGCTGAACGTCATCAGCGTATTTAATAACGTATTAACAGCTAAACCTTACTTGCTCAAAAATGTAACACATTTCAGTGCTTATGTTTTATAATAAGCACACGAGTGTCTTGCATGTCTTTAGAAACTTATACAGATGCAAGAACGTATACTGTGCTGTGAAAAAGTATTCATCCCCCTTGCTGATTTTTGTCCCCATATGTTTTCTTTTTGCATATTTGTCACACTTAAAATCTTCCAACAAGTCTTTGAATTATACAAAGATATAAAAGCCGAGTAAATACAAAATACAGTCAATACTTTAAATGATGATTCCATTTATTAAAGGAGGAAAAGCCTTCCCTACGTGAAAAAGTAGCTTTACAGCGCACTTGGGTTATTATGTAGCAGGACAATGATCCGAAACACACCGGCGAATTCCTCTCTTAATGGCTCAAAAAACAAAACAAAAAAATCAAACTAACTAAAAAAATGTAGGTTCTGGAGCGACCGAGTCGAAGTCCGGACTCAAGCATGCTGTTCACGCTCCAAAACTACTCCAATGTGGCTGAATTAAAACAATTCTGCAAAGAAGAGAGGGTCAAAACCCCTCCACAGCGATGTGAAAGACTCATTGGAGTTATTAATGAAAACTCTCGATTGCAGTTGATGCAGAAGGTTTAGGGGGCAATTACTTTTTCACATAAAGCCAGGCAAGTTTGGACAGCTTTTCCCTCCTCATAATCATTTAAAAACTGTATTCTGTATTTACACGGGTTATCTTTGTGTGATATTAAAATTAGTTTGACAAATATGCAAAAAAACAAAAAGGATATCAGGAAGGGGGCAAATACTTTTTCACGGCACTGAAACTATTTAAAATCCCTGTTCTTTACAAAGGGTCGTAGAACATACTCTGAAATGTCACAGAGGACGTAATACACGTCGATCGTACTGTACGTGATTTAAACAAGTGTTAGCAGATGTATCGTTTGCGACATCCAGCCCCAGCGCTGTTGCGTCCTCGCGGGTCCTCGACTAGCCCCGTCCTGAACGTTTTAGCTTCAACTCATATCGAACCATAAGACGCGTCTGAAATCGTTCCTGTTTTAAGCCGTACACACCCGGGGAGAGCAGTAGTTTCTGCCTCAGTCACTTTGTAGCGAAATGATTAGCTATTAGCTTGGATAGTTACACACTATGTTATTAAGTATGATGATTCATAACTTTTTTGACATATAAACAGCCAACTCTTTAAGGAAACTGTTGTTTAGGACTAAACTGTTGAAAATCTACTATTAAAAATCGCTACAAAACATCAAAAGATCGCTATCTTTCTTTTCGATATTACGCGTGATAGCCCTGTTACCCTTTTTAATACAGTTAATTTTGCGTGCTTGTGATGTTTAGTGCATGGCGGCAGGTCACGTTGTTGCGCTTACGGGTCTCTCGTGCTATTTATAATAAATAGTAAACAGGGTATGATTTCAGGGTATGATTTCAGACCCAGCTAGTGCAACAAAACAGGATTTCGGAAGTTATCATACTGTAGCTAACATAGCTAGAGGTCGTGTTCGTTGCTGGTCCCTGTGCCTTTGGTCAGACTTGAAGTCATTCTTTTGATTGATTGATTGATTGATACGATGCAGTGATCTCTTGCGAGCTTGTCAGCCTGATAGCAGGGATACTTACTAGCTTGCGGCTAAATTTATAGAACATTTTTCCATCATTTGTCCAATGGAGTCTACTAAGAACTGGTCCAGGATTTGGTGAAGCAGGTTATAAGCTTATTTGATGGCATGAATATGAACAGAATACAAAGCAGAAGTCCCAAAGTGACACTCCAGTGCTAAAAATCATCTTCGTAAATATATCCCCGTTAACACTTTAACGTCCAGTTTAGATTTACACGACAGACGTATCCGATATCGTCCTTTCGTCCGAAGGTGTTTTTCGAATGTTCAAGGTCCTCGGGGTCGTTCCTCTAAAACAGAGGGAAGGAGCTATAAAAAGCAGCCTCGATCGTCTGCTGAAAGTCTGCTGGAGTCGTTCCTCCATCACTGAGTCGATGCAAGCTGTAGCCCTATTATTAACGTTTGATGAGCCGATGGCGGACGATCCGTCACGAAACACGTCGAGGCAAAAACACATGATCTGCAGAAAGGGACCGATGAGGACCGACCGGGAGATATTGCTATACCATGCAACTCCTTTTGTGCTAGGTTTGGGCGGTAAATGATAAAACATGTTGCTTCTCCATACACAACAAATTAGACAGACATAAACATCCATACATTGTGTGTGAGAAAAAAAACAACAACAACAAAAAAAGGACACAGGATCATCGAAACTAGCGTTAAACAAACAGTTTCAACCCCACAGTGTTGTAATCCAAGGCGAGCTTTGGAGACAGAAATCATTCACTATTCACATCATCCTCTTGCAAATAAAGATGAAAACATGGGTTAAAAAAAAAAAGGGTCTCTATGAATGTTAAATAAAAAATGTAATGTCACTTCATACAACATCAGATGTTGGCTTTAATGAAAGAAATGCACGTGATCAGTCAGAGTGAAGTCGCGTTCGGAAGTGAGGCGAGCTAATGTGAGCTAATAGCTACGTACGTCTTCAGTATCGTGCGAGTCGTCACACGTTGTTCACACTCATCCGTCTGACACGGAAACGTACGAATGAACCTCACAGAGGCGAACAACTGCTAAGCGCGCTAAGCGTCTGCCTGTCGATCCACATTACAACCAGATTTGGGAAGATTTAAAAAGCCTTCAGTTGTTACATGAACTTTACAGTAGAGAAAAAACATATTTTCTTAGAAGGTCCCAGGCAGGACGCTGCAGTCTGAGCGCAGGGTCAGAGAGGATACAGCGCCCCTAGAGGAGACAGCAGGGGTAGCAGCCATCCGTTACTGTGTAACTCAGGGACAAAAGGACCGCAGTAAACATTTATGAGGAAATATGTCATCATTTATCGTTTATGTAAATTATGGAATATTTTACCGATCCAAAAGTTAAGATCTGTCATCTTTAAGGAGTCTAGACTTCATAAAAAGGCAATTTTGTAGCATTTGATATTGGTTTTGATATTGTGTCCTGCACACACATAAGTGCGTTATTAAAAATGTACAGCGCCATCTGTTGAATTTTGAGATGAACTAATGATTTTTTTTTTGACATTTTTATGATTTAAAGGGCATTTTGCATTTAAATTTCAAAGTAGCATATTTTCCCTTCCTGTCGGCCGATTGTGATGAAACAATGCCTACATGTTACCTCACGCTCAGGAAAATACACCCGTGAAAAGCCCATTAAAATTCGATCAGTAGTTTTTACGTGATGCGTGCACAAACAAACAGAGAAACAAAAACAACCCAAACCATTTTAAGGTGTTTTGTTACTCATCTTACGTCCCCACAAATTACTTTTCTGGAAATATCACCAATGTACAGACACGCCCACTTTACATACGCCACATAATATTAAATGCTACAAAACATCTCGAATCGATTTCTAATATTTAAAATGTAATTTTTAGTTCATCCGTAAGATTATCACTTGTATTTCTAATCTTAAACCTGTTTTAAGGAGCAGAATGTCAACTCCTGTCACATGGGTTTTTGTAGGAAGTAACAATCTCAATGGATGAAGTTTATGAGGAAAAAAAAAAGTTTGATGCCACTAAAAACCAGATGTTTTAGCAGGTGGAGGTTTCAAACCGCGACTCTCCGACGATATTCTGATTCAAATTCCCGAAGCGATCGGCTAGTTTTGACGTGTTATGACTGTAGGACTGTTGATCATTTAGGGTGAAGACAAAACAACGTCATTTTCCTCAACGTTGTTACAACTTAATTACGATGAAAATATTTAGCACGGAAATTTACGCTTTTTATCAGAAAGCAGGGTGTTTGATAAAGTCGAGCTGGACGCTGCGCTTTTAATAAAGCTTCATGTTATTGCAGAGATCAGTGAGCGGCTCATAAAGGAGTTCACACCTGACGGGAGAATGATAAATTAATTCTGACACATTTCAGCTTCATTACTCACCTAAAAAAGAAAAAATCAATATGAACCTAAAGAACAAGCAGGGTCCACGCACACACACACACACACACACACACACACACACACACACACACACACACCTTGATCGGGTAAAGAACATATTTTTTCATTGTAAAATATGAAATGGTGTTGCTTTGGTGATTGTGTCATGCTCGCTATGGTGACAAGAACTGCACAAAAAAAAAAAAAAGCTGAGAGATGAATGATGACAAACACGCTGTTTAAAAAAAGAAGAAAATGAAGTTTAATATTTCTCTGGACAATGAAAAATGTACAGCTCGTCTTAAAAATGATCCCAAAAGTGCAGATTCTAAAGCTAATGCTAGTGTACACTTCACTCTATTGTACAGAATGTATTATTAATAATAATAATAATAAAAAGGTTGGATTATAGCATTGCTCATGTCGTGCCATGGCTGAGGAGGATTATGGGTAATGACTGAAACAGCATAAAATCGGATTGTGTCGCATGAACGATGTCGTTTAATCGGCGTGAAGACTAGTCGCTCGCTTTGCATCCCTACTTCGTTATATCGTGCGTGCTAAGACGCGAACTAGCACCAGCGATCTCTGCTAGTTCCGTCCTAGCTTCACTTTCGTCATTCGAGCCTGGAGTCAGCGTTTGGACTTTTATTGCGAATTTGTATTTAAAAAAATGTATAATAAAAAGAAATGTAAATGTTTGAATTTAATGTTTGAAGTGTCGCTGAAATTACATATATTAAAAAAAAAAAAAGAATCCTGCAAGTCGCTCGCTTATTGTCGTTAGCGTGACAGTAGGGTGAGGTTTGGTGAGGTGTGGAAAGTGGCGTCTGATACAGTACATTATACATTTACGCAGAGCAAAACGGTGTGTTTTCATGGTGTGTGTACAGAACGGCGAAAGCTGCACAATCAAGGATTTTATGAAGGATTTTCCAAGAGGTTGGAGTCTGATCCAAAGGTAATGGTTATAAATAAAACATGATGCATAGCCTCATCCAACCAGGACCGTTTCCCCAAGTGTTCTACATTTTCTAAAATTAAAAAAATAATAAAATAAAACTATATATATATTTTTTCGGATCTCTGCTCTGATTAATAAAGTGCTGCTCTGGAGAAAGTAAAGTCATGTCTGGCAACGTACGGTGATGCAAAACCCACAACAAGACATCATCATCGTTACATTCATAGGGGAAAAAAAAACAAAAACTGTGAATGGAAGAAAACTTCAGGAAGAAAACAACAAATAACAAAACAAAAAATTTTTCAATCAGAGTGCTTCAAATGAGACAAGTGTGTGAAAGCAAACATACAAAGTGTTTTAGATTCCCCCCTTTACATTCACAAAGCAGAAAAATCCATGACAACAAAATCGTTTTAATTTAATAGTAATAAAAATAATAATAGTAATAATAATAATTAAAAAAAAGATACAGAAAAAAGATACAGATTGTGGGAAAATTCAGTCCAAATTCAGGACGAATAAAATGTGACCTGGACATTCTGCAAACTGAAATTCTCATCTCTGGCGAATCCAAACATAAAAATGATCAAATTTATTTTGCAATCTGTATCCCGCCCCCGAGTTCACACGTGCAAGAGATGCATGAGCTGAAAACCTTTCCCCAAAAAGTAACACATCACACAGATAATGGAAAACAGGAGGATATTTTTGAAGAAAGAAAGAAGAAAAAAAAACAAACAAACATCATTTAGGAAAAAAAAAATTAAAATCAATGTAAACCCTTTAGATCGCAGTTCTGCTCAATTCTCAAATCTGATTGGCTGATTATCAGAGTATTAAGTTTATACATTAACGCACTCGTTCTCATACGCCATGATTATCGTAATGTTCCTATCAGAATTTGAAGGGGAACGAGGGCGGGTTACGTCATTCTAAACATGATCACTGAAGAGGAAAACAAACAAACAAATAAACAAAACAAAAAAGCGTGTTTTAAATAACTGCATAATCGTTGATATGTTGATGTATTTCAGTAAGGAGAGGTTGATTAGGAACATATCTGGAAGGAGTCTCCAGTGTCAGCTGCCATGGTTTCAAGACCGAGGAGATGTGTGTGTGTTTTTGAAAATTTTTTTTATATAAAATGTGGTTGCTGTTGTTTAATTAAACCGAATCGTGAGAGACTGGGATCGAGGGAACGACGGTTTAGGGCCGACATGATAACGATAAACAAGCAGAACAAGTATGCTTTATTCTTTAATAAATAAATAAATCATTGGAATTATGTCGTCGAACTGCTGAAACTGAACAGTCATTGTCTATTTTCCTCTGACAGCATGCCTTGAAGATTCGTAAAAATGTTTTTTTTTTTTTATTCCTTATGATGTTACAAAAAAAAAAAACAAAAAAAAAGGCAAAAGGAGAAAATCGACCTGGAGTTTAATATGAAACGGATCTTGCGAGTGTGAATGCAACCACCTAGAATTCTTGGTAATTTATGCATTAAAAAAAAACAAACAAAAAAAAACCTATATCTCACATTCCTATACAATACAATGGCCAAATAATTGATGTACCAATAATAATAATAATAATAATAATAATAACGGTGGTGATGATGATGAAGGCGAGGAGAGGAAGACCACATTGCTGTAAAACAAGTGCACACGTGCAGAATCCTGAGTGCGTGCTCGTGGGGAGAGGGAGGGGGGTGTTTGTATGGCGAGAGGAAAGGGCGTGGAGGAGTGACTGAAGGGGTTGGGGGGGTGTCGGATTCTTTAAAACACACTCCCACGCGGACGCGCGCCACACGGCGTCCGAGACACGAGGACAATTTACAGGCGGGTGTTTGATATACTCCGTGAGATAATTACAGCTCTGTATGATAATTCTTATTATAAACAACAAGTTCGGTAATAAACATCTCCGCCCGCGCCGCCTGACACGCACACTTTATTTATTTGTATTTTTTCATATTATTATTATTATTATTATTAATAATGTTTCCCAAGTCTGTACTGTTATTGTTTGCAAGTTCCGTGTCTCAGGTATGTTTTAGAAGCACGTGAGTATGCAAAATGTGCGTGTGCATGTGTGCGCGTGTGTGTGCATGTGTGTGGCGTTTGTTTCTCTCAGAGGCGAGTCTGAGCCTCAGGGACGTAGATCTCGATGCTGTCGGCGCTCTCCGTGGCAGAGTTCTGGCGCTCGGAGGCGGCTCGTTTGGCGGCCATCAGACGCCTGCGCGCTTCCTGTCTCTGTTTATCAGCGGCCGAGTCTCCGCTGCCCTTCTCCTTCGGTGCCGCCGCCGCCGTAGCCGCCGCCGATGCTTTGGGCTTTGGCACCTTCTTCGGCGTCGTCACGCCAGCCGGTTTCCGCTCCTCCTGTAGGAACGGACAGGTGTGCGTGTGTGTGAGAACATCTGGATTTTAATAGGTGTACATATAAACACAGCGCTGTCAAACTCTTCAGAAAAGCAGCTCGAATCGATTATCGCTTCTATAGCAACGGCCTCGTTCGTTACCGACTCGTTTGTTCAGATGAACCGTGTGAGGCGCGGCACCTTTTTGCTGCTGCTGTTGCTCTTTGGACGTTTCCACCCGTTGGCCTTGAGCAGGTGCAGCTCGTCGAACTTCGTGCTGATGTCCTCGATGGAGAGCTGCAGAAGATCCCAGAAACCCGCCAGGTCCTGAGCGGTGGGCCGCGGCTGAGCGTTCACGTCCTGGTGTACGCAAGAAGAAGAAGAAGAAAAAAGAGAGAGATCGCAAGTTACACAAACACACGCACACAAAGTGCAAAGAGGGAGAAGTTTAAATGAGGAATAGAAAACTCAGGGCCGTGCTGTTACGGGGAAATATTCGACCGGTTACCACGGTAACCACACTGCAGCTGATTATAGCCGATCACAGCACGTCTCGGAGTGTTCGATTCCTCTTACAGTTCGGCAAACTTAGTCAGCTCCTGTTCTCTCTCTCTCTGTGCTCTGGTCTGTTCAGGATGAAGGGGTTTACATGCTGCAGATCGACACGCCTTTTTTGTGTTTTATTACGTCCAAAAAAGGAAAAAAAAAAAAAAAAGAGGGAGGATGGCGAAAAAGTGACTATTTTGTCCGTGAGAACAGGAACTAACTAAATTTTACGGATGTTCAGACTCCTGCGCTAGCTGTTAAAGGAGCTAAATGTAAAATTAGAGCCATGATACGAATTAAAGAAACGTTTTAGTACGTTTAATATCTGAATCATGTTTGGAAAAACAAATCTATTTAAAGAAAACTGTTTATCTTCAAAATATATACAAATAAATTATATATTGCATGTTAAATTATATAACATAAATTTTTTAATAGTAACATTCTCCAAAAGTACTTTATTTTATTTCAACACAACATGAACACTATATTCAATGATCATTGTGACCTACAGTATTTATATCTCTGTAAAACATCCGCCAATCGAGATTTTTAAATTTTTTTTATTAACAACACGGATTGTTTCGGTTCGAAAAGACTTTATAAAAGCCTTGATACACACACCTCACAGTGCATCACCACTGACTTCTGTACGTATGCTTCAGATTAACCCTTTAACATTCCGCTCAACCTTTTGGTAGAGCACATTTTGAGTCGCTATATCCTATTTAAAATGTGCCAAAATTAACCTGATTGTGTCATCTCTACCAATCGGTTGAGCTATGCTATGTTTAAAATAAATGAATAAAAACATCCACTAGAGGTCACTGTATCGTGATATATTTTGTCTTTTCAATTGCTTAGTAGCGTATCATGGGGAAATAAAGGGGGTTGAATGCACAAATGCTTTTTATGATTATAATATATATTTAATATTTTTTTATTATATTTGTATACATCATATTACTTTATATGTTTAAATTATACATTTTTCTATTAAAAAAAAAAGTTTTTAAATATAGTGATACTTTTCCATGAAGTAACATCTCAACCGTTTGGAAAAGGTCTATATTGAGGTCTGTTGACGCATAAACATTGTTGTGATTATTGCCCCAAGAAAATAAAAAATATGCCATTATTAAATAGATTTTTTTTTTCTTAGTAAGGATGTTAAAGGGTTAATGATAAAAATAAATAAATAAATAAATAAAAAGAAAGAAAAAGAAACAAAACAAATCGCTACAGTTGAATCTTTGTTCGTCACAGGTTTGTTCTAATCGTCTGTTTGGTTGCTAAGCAACCGGTGCTGTCAGAAAAGCAGTTGAGCTCGAGGGACACGCCACAGAGGTTTCTAGTCCGTATCTAAGGACACCCTCACGTTCTCCAGGAGCTTACGACGTTCGTTTTCGCTCTGAAACAGAATAATTTTCCTTTGATGTTAAACTTTCCGTCAGGCGGGAACGAGATCGCGATCCGAGTCGAATTGGCGTGGACGCGATCGTGTGCGTGAGTGGCTCATGAGGATGATTTGATGCGTAAAAAGAAACTGAAAGTGCGCGCGATCTCACATGTAGCTCCTTTAAGAAGAAGAAGCGCGGAACGAAGCCGCGTCACAAGCCTGAGGCTCTGGGACTCACCAGGTTCTGCTCGCACAGGCCTCGAAACTGCTGGAACTTCTGAGACATGAGCAACTGAGCGCTGCCTACCGCACTGCGGATCTTCCCCAGCACTACACACACACACACATACACACACACACATACACACATACACACACACACGATGAGAGAAACTTAAGCTTAAACACTAGCCTTTTATGGAAGACATACTGCACTCATCCGGTTGCCACGTCCTACGTTAATCCTCCTCGTGGGAAAAATCCTAAACGTCCCAGTGTTCATGTTAACGTTAATGTTAATCAAATTTCACATCATATGACTACGCTAATATTCTTCCTGCGGGATTCTGACATCCGGTTCAACCCTAAAAACCCACACTGAGTTTTAATTAAAAGCCAAAAATAGCAGTTTAATTAAAGCCGAAGTTCTTGGCGAGCTCATCGTTTATTCCTGGTTTATCAAGCCGTGATTAAACCTCCATCTTGAAGCCACTGTAATAGCCTTTGTGTGTGTGTGTGTATGTATATATATATATATATGTATATACACACACATGCACACACACACACACGCCATGGCTTACAGGTGGTCATCGGTCATCACTAAGAGCCACCTTTTGATTCACGGCGTCTCAGTGTGGCGTTAACATTCGACTCACAAAGCCTCTGAATTTGCGCGGTGAGCTAAAGAAAGAGCTTTCAGATCTGTCGCAGTTGTGCTAAGGAGATCCGTTAAAGGAGCTAAATGTAAGATGAAGGCGTTCTTTTTCCAGATGTCCGTCCCCATCTGGCCTGTCCGTTCCCGTCCATCGACAATCAGACCCCAGATTTGGCCAGACGCTACGCAGATGAGCACATGAGTGATAGTTAATGTCATGAGGAATGCTTGAAAGAAAGTAAAATTAAAGAAATCTTACATGTAGCTCCTTTAGGAGGATAAAAGCTGAGAGAGGGAGGATGTACAAACACAAAGAGGGGTAAAAAAGGAAAATAATAACAATAACAATAACAATAATAATAATAATAATAATAATAATAAAGCAACAGGAAATGTGCTGTCCGGAAAAAAACTGAAGGTGATGCACGATGTTGCGCTGCTGAAACTCTGCTAGAAAAACATGATCGGGTTTGGCTGGAGATCATGGAACGGTGTGGGGGGGGATGTGGGGGGGGTGTTGGTGTGTGAAATATCTGCCGTTTAGCGTCTTAAATCTGGAAGTGATGAAACCGAGTGAAATTTTCCACCGAGAACGGGTCTGGCAATCCCGAGGCGACCTTAAGGTTTCCCGTTAAGGCTGCTTTCAGACTTTTGTCTTAAGTGCTTGCAGTAACGTGATACGACAGGAAGAGGGCGCCATGTGGGCGGAATGTGGACGCTTTTCAAAACGGCAGCGGGGTAAAAAAAAAAAAATAAAAATAAAAATGACCTCAATCTTTTTATTACCTTGTGACGGATCAGGGAGAAGTTCGGGGTCGGGAGAGGTGAGAAGAAAGAAAGAAAGAAACAAAAGCAAGCAGATATGGACGACTAAGTGAATAGACGACCGGTGAAAAGGAAATTAAAAATGCTCGCGTGCATATGAAATTGATCATTTCATACGCACAAAATAAAAAATAACTAAATAAATAAATCTCAAAAATCCTTTGATTTTCGTCTCATCAGATTTACACCAATCTTTATTTACAAACCTCATCTGGAACACACGCTAGGCCGGGCTGTTAGCAACTATTAGCACTTGAACTACAAAAAAACAAACCAAACAGACAAGTGTGAACGCAGCCTTAAACCGGGTGTAAAAGAACGTCACGTCGCTCTAAAGCCTTCAGTCTGTTATGATGCGTTTAAAAGTTTATCATAACGTGTGAAAAGCTAGCAAAAGAAACTTCTAGCTAGCCAACATTCAAACAAGACTCATTTATTATTAAACTTTAACTCGTGAAAGTTTTTTCCCTTTTTTAAAGGATACACCGACTTTTGCACTATTTGTTTCATAGTACCAGCTGAGAACCAGACAACCTCACGTTTTTAGCAGCAGCAAAAACCAACCGGTTAAGTTCTCTGCATAAAGACACGCCCCTAGCTCCGCCCACCTAATGCTCTTTCTCACCTTCTTCTGAGAGGTGCCGGTCTTTGCTCTCCTGCTCCATCTGCTGGCACCAGGCGTCCATGCGGCCCGTCTCGGCCTGCAGCAGGCGGAGGAAGCAGTGTCCGTCCCTGAGGCACGCCGCCGGCGCCCCGGGCTGCTCCGATGCGCCGTTCACGCTCTGCAGGGACGGAGGAGGAGGGGGCAGAGAGGACGGGTCCAGCGCCGCCTCCACGCACTCGGTCAGCGTGGAACAGGATTTCTGCGCTCTCGCCGCGCTCACGGGGGAGTCCAGAGTCTGAGTGCTGCAAGCGATGCTGCTGTTCTCTGTCGTTTTACCGTCCGTCCGGTCCTGAGTCTCGGCGTCGGCCGTCTCCTGTCTGGACGCCATGCTGCTGAAGCGGCTCAGCCTGGACACACACAAACACGCACGTCAAATCAAGAGGGATAAGATATATAAACAAGAGAGTTTAAAATTTCCTCTTCGATAATTCAAGCCATGTTGGAAATAAACGGTTGTAAAAATGACATTTTCCCGCCGCTTCCTTGCAGATGCTAACGGCACACGCGGTTAATGTCAGCCAAGTCGATTAATGTCATATTAATAATGAGCTCCAGTGGTTAAACCATGGATTACGCAAGACTCGTGTAATTTATTTATTTTTATCTAATCTTTCTCATGTTGATTCCCGCCCATGTTTTTAAAGCTCCGCCTCCTGGTTTCTCTAGAAAATGATTGACAGAGGGCGCATCCAAAGAGCCTGCTATTTCTATTCCAAATTACTTAATCTATTGTTTGTTTTTTTATATATCACATTCAAATTTTATATAGTACCATTCAAAAGTTTTTACACCCCTTCTAATTAAATATATTTATTTTCTACATTCTAGTACAATACTGGAGATTTCAAAACTATTAAAAAAAAAAAACAAAAACAAAAAAATCATACAGCACATATGTACAGGTAATTAAGTCAGTTGTTATTTTAAGACTTAAACTGATATGGAACAGTTCCTGTATTGTGTCGAGTGCGTTTCCAAAACCCATCAAGCACCATGATGAAAGTGTCTCTCATGAAGACCTTCCCAGGACGGCAAGAACATTACCTCAGATTAGAGCCGTTATGAAGGATTTACAGAGCAGAAGATCCAAAATATACAATGATCTCCTTTGAACTGTTGATATTGAGATGTATATTTTGGATAAACGCTTATGTATTGTTTTACAGTGTAGAAATTAAAAAAACAAAAACGACCACGGAGTTAGGAGGGGTGTGCAAACTTTTGACCAGTAGTGCGTCTTCCATAAAAACTGGTTTTGTATCCGTAAGAAAAATGTCACCATTAACGTGGCGCCGATGACGTCGTGTCATTTCGTCTCACAAGTAAGAACATCAGATGGAAACGAGTCTCGAGACGCTGAAACCTTAATCTGTCGTAACTGACTGAACTCGGAAATGTGAAGCCTGGAAACACTGCAGTCCAACACCAGACCTTCTACTTTTTTTATCTTACGTCTATACTTCATTTTGATTTAAATGTATTTATTTCATTCCATTGCTTCTTATAGATTATTACTGGCACAAAGAGTTTCCTCCAGGATGAATACAGGTTTATCAAAACGCCGAACTCTACGCGCAATCGAATGATGGCCGCGGTGTTGCGCTTCCTGACTCTCGCGGTGGGAATTCCAACTTGACTGGGTTTTCCTTTATTTCATTTGTTTCAGCATTAACACTTATTGAGTTCTTATTATGATATTTACCCAAAAAACTACTTTCTTAATTTTTCACATTCAGCTGCAGTTTTTCAAGATTTTAAAAGCAGGAGACAGACTGAGGCTGACGGTGACCGTGTTTGACCGGCATAAGAGAAACGACACACACACACACACACACACACACACACACACACACACAGAGACAGTTGATGGATCGTTATCTTTGAGGATATGCAAGTCAGAGTGTGTGTGTCAGGAGGATAAATGCAAATGTGTGTGTGACAGAGAGAGAGAGAGTGAGTGAGGGGGACGGATATGGAAATACGGCGTGAGGGAGGGAGCGAGGAGCGGATGATGCGACCTGCGGGATTTGATTATCTCCATTACGCCCGGCTCTTCCTCCTGTCAGCTCTGAGCAGCGTGTGGACACAACGTTCATCCGTCAATATGCGCTCACCCTCACACACTCACCCTCTCACCCTCACCCACTCACCCTCTCACACAGCCTGATAAACTAATCTAGACAAAAGTCCTGCACCGAGTCCCTGGCGACTCCTGGATGTGATGAATTAACAAAAAAAGTCATTAAAAAAACTGTACGTCGTGCAGTTACAGGAAAATAATCATCCGCGCGCTGGTGTGACTGAACAGCGCTTTCACCACGTCAAAAATGATTAGTTTCCCAAAACAGCATGTTCTGAAGTGTATTTTTTTTTAAACAACAAAAAAACTAATGTTTTAGAGTCTATTTATCTGTTTACTGTCATGTTTAAGGTTGTGAAATATAGATTTGAATTTAGGATAAGAAAGGAAAAAGGAAAGCGGTCTCTCAGAGCTTATTCTATTTTAATAATTGTAAATTTTATTCTCAGTGATGTACTTGATGTGAATGTAAAAAAACATAAAAAATAAACAAAGTGCACCTTTTGTTAAACAGCATCTTTCATAAACAAACAAACAAAAAAAACTTTATAATACTAAAGGTTAAAAAATTATTCAGAGCTTTGGATTTAAGAATGAGAAACTGTGGACGGAGGTGGCGGCTGATGCTCTCGTCCTCTGATCCAAACTAAACATAACGAGATGATGTTCAGCTCTTCCTCAGGCGTATGGAAATGAGCCGAGTCCGATTCTCTGCAGTTGAAATGGAAACGAAATGGAAATGAAGTGAAGGAGCGTGAACTCACGGCCTGCCGTCCTCCACCTGAACCCCGATGGACTGGAACTTGGTGGTGGGGGTGTGTTCCTCACGGAGCACGGGCTGCACGCAGTCCACCTGGACGATACACACACACACACACACACACACACACATGGTCAATATCTCTCAACACCCACACACACTCATAACCCCACCCATGCAGGTGATCGCTCATCTTATGATTAAGTTATCATACTTTATATAACTTCTCTCGGGTTTTCGGTTTATTAAAACACAACACACACACGATTTCAGGCAGCGCTGCTGTCTATGTGCTTCAGGTAATAATGATTGATTTTTTTGAACACTCATCATATACATAGCACACGTGGCAGACCGATTAGAAACTAGCCGGTCACTTCGAGCGGACGTTCGAGCGAGAGAGAGTTTTACAGAAGAGTTCAGGTTTTAAGAAGTAAAGCTCGGCTCATCAGCTCGCAAACATTTTACGTCTAAGATTTTTGAACAAACAAACAAAAAAGTTTTAGCTTCACATCGGTCAGGAACCGCGTGTCCAGGAGGGCAGGAAAGTCTACAGCGCTCACATGTCGCTTGTCTCCGTCTCACTCCAAAGAGACAGTCCGTTTACGGTTGCCAGGTTAATCAGGACTCCCAGATACATGCACTATTTTCATATAAGAAACTTGTCATTTATTTATTTATTTCTCTGCTCGTTTAAATCATTTGTTTAAGCGTAAACACTGAAAACCATTCTGCATTAAATTTAACTCAGAACGACGTTATTATCTGAGCGTCCCATGTCTTTAAACAAAGTGAAAAGTGAGTTTCTGCGTATGACCTCTCATGACGTGCACACCTGTGGTGAGAGACAGCCGGACGCACCTGGATGCCGATGGACGAGAGCTTCCTCCTGACGACGGCCCGCGGTTCGTCCTGCGTGAAGCCGACGCCCACGGTCTGGGTCTCTCGGGCGGGAGGAGGAGGGGGGCTGCTGACGCGCGCGCTGGGCACCGGGACGGGGATGGGGGGCACCAGCGGGATGGGGATGGGGATTGGGGGCACCAGAGGGACGGGGACAGGGATGGGCACGGGGATGTGGGGGATCAGAGGGAGCGGAGCTTTGGCCAGGCTCCCCGTCCTGGAGCTGGTGGTGCTGTCCGTGGAGTTGCTGCGTCCCGATTGGCTGTTGGCCTCGCTGCGCTGCTCCAGGTAGGTGTCCTGCGCCGACTCCGTGCTGCTCTGCACCGTCACCGAGATATACGGCTTGGAGGCGGAGCGAGGAGGAACCGGGGGCGGAGTCTTGGTGCGGGCTGGGGAGGAGAAACAGGAAGCTTTATCTGTCATTAGCATCATCACATCAGCGTAAACAAACAAACAAAATCAAAAACAGCTTGAGTTAAACTTTTTTTTTTTTTGTATTGAATATTAAATTAATTTCCTGTTTAAACACGTCAGATTTTTCTATATTTATTTCATGAGCATTAATTTTATTAGTTTGTTTTACACAAATTATTTATGATTTTTTTCCCCTGCCGATTTCCTTAAAAATAAGTGTAAATATTTTTTTCCCCGAATTGTTATTCATGTAGAACTTTTGAACATTTCGCTGATGTTTTTATTCATGTTTTTTTCCTGAGCAATATTTCTCCAGGTCGAATTTTTTAATTTTATGTTTTAGATTTATTTATTTTTTACTTTTTATAGATGAAATTTCCTGCAGTACAGAATTCACATCTGCTATTTATTTATATGGAATAAAATTATATTCTTTGTATAATAATAACATTTGTGCTTTTATTATTATTATTATTATTATTATCGGAATTTCTATAACTTTTTATATACAAGATTTAATATAAATTAATTTTTATTTAAATTTTTTTATTTTTTATTTTAACACTAACTGTAGTTGTAGTATATAATATTTGGGTTAAACATTTAAATATTTTATTAAAAGCTTAGAATTTGCTGCTTTACTGTAATTATTGTTACTGTTTCATTTAATTCCATTTCATTTCTTATACAAATAATAAACATTACAGATGTATAAAAGCCTGAAGTCTGACTCAGTACTACAGGATCGCACCTCATTAACAGCATACAGATGGTCACTTCCTGTCCCCGTCATGATCAGGGCAGCGCTGTCTAACTAACACACAATGCGAACACAAACAAAAGCCGCCTTTTAAACCAGGTGTGAGCCTCAGAACGCCCGGTGGAGGTGCATTATGGGAAAGTGGATGAGCGTGACTCGGCTTGTCCTGGTCACGGAGTCGATGCTTTCCAACAATAACAATGCGGTATAATGGGTTATTAGCGCGCTAAGTGAGATTTGTAGCTCGTTGTTTGTGAATCCTCCAGACATGAAGCTTATCGGGACGCCGAGATAAAAACCTCAAGCGATGATGAAATCTTCAGGCCGCAACACGAAGTCTTACAAGGCGCGTGCTTCACTACTCACGAGCTCCTGTTATTAATGGATTGTTTAAAAAAAAACACTGTATACTGCACTGAGCAGAAGTCTTGGGCTATTAAATGTAATTAATTAAATGATGTCGATTAAATGAAAGGAAAAGGAAGAAATGTTTTACTTTATCAGACGGTAAAGTACTTAAAGATTTAAAGATACAATAAGCTGTTTCTGTAAGAACCTCAGCAGTGACCTCGTCTCACCTCTCGTCTGTTCCAACCCTTCAGCATCACCAGTAAACTAATCACCTCCTGATCATCTGTCTCACCTGTCTCTCACTGATTCATAGGTCACAGTGTGGTGCAACAAACAAAAAACATCGGGATTGGATAAAAAAAAAAAAAAAAGACAATAAATAAATAAATAAATAAATAAAAACAGTTCAGGTTGCCTGGAGAACTGTTCCTCGATACTGCTTTAAAAATACAAGAAAGTCTGGATTTATAGGAATAAAGTAATTATAATTCATAAAAATGATGACTTTTAAGCAGTGCTATATATTATACCAACAATCAGTCAGCTGTTTAGAAGTCTGGAGTCTTTCAGCTTATGACGTGGACGTTCCTCTTTTAAAGCGCCAAGCCTCAGGATCTTCAGTCCCTCCCGTGTCCTCGCTTCGAACAAGAAAATCAAAGCATTTCACTTCCATAGACGACTGACGTGAGGACTGAGAAAGTCCCTGCTGCAGTATGGTGGTTCTGCTCTCGCTACGCGTGTGTGTGTGTGTGTGTGTGTGTGTGAGACAGTAAGAGAAAGAGTGAGAGGGAGAGAAACAGTGTGGTTGCTCCCATGCCGCGTCACAGGCAGAGGACCGTGTGCTAAAATGGCCAATAGGAAGTAAGAGCATGGGCACGGAGGGTGTGTGTGTGTGAGAGTGTGAGAGAGAGAGAGACCACAGTACGGGAGGAGAGACACTGACAATGTAAGGAGAGGAGCAGTATGTAGGCGACATACGTTTCAGTGTAATCGTCCTCACACACTCCAGTTGATCCTCATCTACGTTCTTCATCATCATCATCTTCATGTCCTGCTTCTTCAGTGTTTTCCTCTTCACTGTCGCAAGCGCCGTCAACGTTCTCTTCGTCCTCGTCAGCAGTACTCAGATGGGATCAGTTTATCACCACGATGTATGCGATTCGATTGACATTTTTCTCCTCAGTGAGAAAAACGAGTGAGCGGTGTAAAACTATCTCAAGAGCGCTGTAAAACTACCTATAGTTTTTTTTTTGTGACAAACCCTGAAGTTTGCTGCATGTGGTCATGTGAACTGGCTGCATTCCCAAGTGTACGGTTCAGCTCCGTGTCGGGGGTGGAAATGAAACGTGCTTTCTCTAAAGAATCCGCTGAATGGCACATGACAAAAGAGAGACACAAACAAACTACGGATGACATCATCGCATTTCTCCAGACTCTGGATCTCTTGATGTTTTGTTACACACACACCTCCATCAGCTTTTGTGCCGTATCATAACGATCTCGCTGTTAAACAAATCGAGGCTCTTTATGTGAACTCTAACAAGTGTTCAGTAACGAGCGTTCACTCGCTGCTTCTTCCGGGCGTTCACCTGAGAACGACATTCTCATTATTTGCTTAAAACAAAACCACAAAAACACACACATACACTGTACTAATCCACCCATTATGACCATACAAGCAACCACATGCAACAGATAACTACTTCACTAATCTAATAAAATGTGCCTTAAATATTTTCATACATTTATTTTTACACTATGTGAGTTTCTCAGTCGCATTAACTTTTATACTTTTGGTTTTATTAACTACAAAAGTGAGAAAATAATGGCTTGTCAAGGACAAAACTATTTACTTTAAGTAATAACACTGAATAACTTGCTCTAACAGACGTTTCACAACATACTGTAAGATGTTAGTCTATACCAGGGCTTCTCACACTTATTATTCAAAGGTCCGGATCCGAATTCTATTCAGAGTCGAAAGTCCAGAACCATTAGTGATAAGAAAATGCCTTATTGCTTATAACTTACAAGCAGTGTACAATCACGCCTAAGGCACTCTGAGACAAAACACGGAAGCTTAAAGCAGAGAAAATCACCTCGACTCGCATTCAAGTCTCAGAAAGTTTCAAACTACTGGCGAAGTTAGTGCAAAAGTAATGGCACTGTTTGCCTGCAAATTGCTGCTTGTGACTGTAAATAAACAGCTCGAACTTTTAACATCAAAGTTTTCCCTTCGTTTTAGAAGACATTTTGTACACAGCAGTATCTCGATATACAAATTTCTAGCGAGTCCTTGAGGCAAAATTTCATATTGCAAAACGCATTTTCCCATAGGAAATAATGTAAATGCAGATAATCCGTTCCAGGCAGCTACAAATTTTACATTATTACCAATTTCCAACACTATACCATCATATTATTGCATATGAAAACAAATCCAAACATTTAGAAAAGACATGTAAATGAAGTAAAATATAAAATAAACAAACATTACACCTCACTTTACATCATTTTATGCTGTAAACATGCTCGGCACTGACTGCTTTAAAAACCAAACTACGGGTGTCTCACTTTACCTCTTGCTGCCGTCCTTGATAGCATTCTTGAGACCATGGTGCTACGTTTTCACTAAATCTTACACAAAATGCAAAAAATCCACAAAAAAGCCATGGAAACAAAAACAAACTTTTTTCTTTTTAAAAATGACGTTGTATTATTGTAGTCTGGACTTTGAGAAGCTCTGGTCTACATGGTTAAATTTATTTTTCAAATTGCTGTGGTTTAAGATGAATAAAACACTCCACTTCATTAGAAATAAATGAATAAATAAATGAATGAATCATGTTGAGCGTCACCTCACAGCTCGGCTGCGTGTTATTTCCCAATAACAGCGCTCCTTGAAATGATTTATTTCTTACTCAACACTCTTAACAACCCCAGACCTAATAGTTTACCAGGTTATTTTTTTATACTTAAAAGAAAAGAAAAACAAACCATACAGATAATTTTAAGCTTAAACTACTTTAGCTTAACATAACAATAGCAGTAATGTGTTGCTATAGTGACTCGTTGAAAAAAAAATATAGGAAGTTAGATAACTTGGTAATTTCAGCTAATAAAATGATTAAAAATGTATTATTTAGCCAGACACATTGTTTTGAATACATTTTTAATTGTTTAATATTAAATAACAAAGATTTAAATGAATAAAGTGGTTTTAATGGAGGCAAAGTTTTGCTAGCTTTGACTAGCTCTCTAGCAACTGAACGGCTAGCAACCGAGTGACCACAGAACGAGTTGCCAGATTTGTACCATGTCTTCTAAAATATGTTGTTTTTAATTATAACGCTTTCACGACTTGATTATGATTAATTTTGTTTTGTTTGTAATTTAAAACTAATGAATACACACAGATGGATCCATGACATCAACGTATCTCAGTATAAAGATGACCTATATTGATATGGTGAACAAGTCGAAACTAGACGGAGTTTCCTTATGATCTGGCAACCCTGAGTACAAAGGTTAACTTTCAGGAAGAAAGGAATTACTGAAAGATATCACCTTTCTTTTGATATTTATTACAAGTTAGAACAAGGAAATTAATATTATTATAGATATTCATGGAGGCTTTATAGACTGGATGCTCAACTGGGAGACTTTCTACAAACTGTAGGACTTTACCGTGAAAGAATTCCTCTTCTTATTTATCTGAGATCAGTGTAGATGTAGGAGCTCCATCGTGTTGTAGCACAATCACGGCACTTTTCCTTAAAAATACGTTGTTCTAGTACTCAAAGCAACCCGTTTCCACGTCGCTGCTTATACTACAACAAACCGACTCGGCTAAAAATAACTCGGTACTTGCCGACACGGAACTCTCTCTCTCTCTCCCATATATCCCAACACACTCCAGCATCACTCCGGCAAAAGCATCCCGTAGCGCGCAGCGGAATTAAAAACAAGCGGATTGGAGACTCTCACCGCTTCGGGACCTGCGACACAATCACACAGAGCCGAATCCCAAATCGCGCTCTCATCCACTCATAAGGGCGCTGGGTGGAGCGCGTGAGCCTTAAGTCACAAGCGCGGTGTAGAGCACTCGGTGCAGGGACGACGACGGCGATTGAAATTCGACCGCAGTCTCTCGCCCGTGCTCGGGTCTGTTCGCGTTCACCAATGGAAACGCGCGAAAACGGGCACATGGTTGAGTCACGTGATCGAAAAGATAGCGGATGGGGAGCGTGTAAAGTAGATAAAACACGCCACGCTGGCATTAATAATAATAATAATAGTTAATATATAATATATATAATATTTTTACATTATTATCATTGGCGTTTAGAAACTATATATGCACATAATATATACATTTATTTCTCTATAACATCTCACTCAGTCTCAATGTCCAAATGTTTATGGACACCTGACCACCTGCACCTCACTGGGGGTGAAAACCTTTGCACTCAGTCTCTCTCTCTGTTTTCCTCTTTCTTACTTTTAATCAATCGATTGATTAATTCATTAACCGACTTAATTGAAAGATAAAAATAGAAAGGACAAAACCTCTACTGTTATTTGTAAAAGTTAGTTCCGCCTTTATTACTTATTCCGTCATCGTCTACACCGCTTTATCCTGTATACAGGGTCGCAGGAGGGATGGAGTCTATCCCAGCAGACTTAGGCCGTCACAGTGCACACACACACACACACACACACACACACACACACACACACACACACACTACAATTAGACTAATCTGCATGTCTTTGGACTGTGGAAGGAAACCACCAAGCACAAGAAGAAAAAGCAAAGTTCACACGCAGACGTCGAGGAGGGAATCGAACCCAGACCCTGGAGGTGCAAGGCCACAGCGCTAACCACTATGCCACCGTGCCACCCACCCATTTTGTTTTATATATTAAAAAAATAAACATAATTTAAAAAATCATCTGATCGTAGCAGGAGTCAGTATTCTTCAACTACAACCTCAGACAAATAACAACATCATTTAATGTTAAATAACATATAAGTAATTCATTAGTCATATGTCATAAAGTCATTATTTATTTAACAAATATGAAGCCAAAAAGAAGAAAAAAACTTGTGGGCAATACTACTGTATGATTCATATCTTGTACGTCCACCTTTAGTAGCAATAACTTCAAGTAATTGTTTTTTGTCTTTCACATCATTCTTCTTTACAACGTTGCAAAGTTATATCTTGTTGTTGGTCTGAGGTTGTATTTGCCTAATACTGAGACCTGAAATGTTCAGAAGATTTTTTTTTTGTTACGTTTTTGCACAAAAAAAGCAAAATAGAATTTAAAAAGGGGGCACTAACTTTTACTCATGATCGTAGATGTTTCTTGCACAAAAAACAAATTCCTTTAAATTTTCCTTACAAAAAAGTAAGAAATATGGAAACAGAGTAAGAGATGCGTTTGCGTGCAAAAAGTTTTCACCCCTAGTAGGTGGTACCTTTTGTTTGTCTTTAGTTCACAACAAATGTGAACATGTATCTGGCTCATAGGCAGATCTGATGGTTGGAAATAAACATGGCTATGATAAGATCCAAGCTTGCTGCTAGGCTACAGGGAGAGAGACAGAGACAGAGAGAGTGCGATTTGGAAACATTAGCCTTTAAGCTCCAAGAGAGTCCCATCTCTGCTCATCACTGTCCCTGAGAATGTAGGCCAGTGTGTGTGTGTGTGTGTTTGTGTTTGCCCACAGAGAGATAGAGACACTCCAGGTACAAAAAAAAAATTACAGATGGCAAACACATTAATGCAGATAAGTGCAGCTGTCAAATCAATTCAGCTTGATCTGCACCCTCGAGCTTCACATATACAGTACAGTAAAATCCTATACGCCTGTACGTTTCTCCACCACCTGTGTGTTTCACCAAAGCGATATGTGATGCTCAACAAGACCCGGCGACGTGTGCGTTACGCTAATCTGGTTATAAAAAGCCGGTCCAAACAGGTCTCGGTAGGGTGGAGGGATCATCGCAGGAAGTGGGACATCTGAACTACTTATCAGAACATCATGCGGCTGCTCCGCTTGTTAAAAATGAGAAATAAATCCTGCAGCTTGGCCGACGTGTAAAGGTCACATAAGCATAAGCGGCTAAGATAAGATAAAAATATGCAGCTGACAAGAAATGAACCGGATGAACAGCCGTGCATAAGTATTTACCCCCTGAGCGTGTGCACGATGGAACTGCTGGGTGTGAATTTAGATTAAAAAAATAATAATAATAAAATCAATTACAGTTCGCAAAACAATTTACAAATGATGAATGTAAAAGTGGTAATTAGGAAAGTATTCCCCCCCCCCTCAAAGGATTGCTGTTCAGAAGTCACATGATCAGCTGAAGGGTTTCAAGGTAGCGTCAGATCATGTGACCACTGCAAACATTCACCTGACCATGTGACCTTTTGACTAATGTAGAGGTTTCACAGTAAGGTACGGTACAGTATGTAGGTATGAAATAATTTTGCAAACTGTGGAAGTGTTTTTTTCACATGCTATTTCGTCTCACATGGAGAATGTTCCACGTTGGGGTGTCAATACTTATGCATGGCACTGTTAAAAAAAAAAAAAGAAAAGAAAAAAGAACAGTAATGAAAATATGAATAATTATTAACGGTAACATGTTGGAGCGGTCCCCGTCCTCAGGTATGTGTTTTTAGAGGCAGTTCTTCTTCTTTAATAGTTTCATAAGGACAATAATAATCAGCGGCGGTGTTGGTGTGACAGCGGCGGGATGAAAACGTCCTGCATGATTTATTGAAATTGTCTTCCAGCGAACATCTGGTGTCACTCAGCAGGCGTTTGTTTGTTCTCGGCGGTTAAATATAGCACGGTTTCCTCGGCTCGCTAACAGACGTCTCCACGCGGTGTAACACGCTCGGGTTCTGCGCTCTTCCTCGTATCAGAATAAAACATTTTGTTTTCTTACAACATGCAAATGAAGCGATGGGTCGTTAAATATGCACTAATTTAAATTTTTTTGGCATTATTCTCCCTTTAGCTAACTTTCGGACATGTTGCTCAGACGTTCGCATAAAGAAGGTGGATAAAATGTATTGAAACTTGAAGTCCAAACTATTTAAAATCTAAAAAAAATTATAATCAAAAGTCTGGCTTTAGAGCTCACATCAGTGGTGGTCAAAAGGATCAAGACAACATACTGTACTGTACAGTGTGCAGTGTATTATAGTTCTCCCTGTGCACAGATCAGGTGATGTCACTAATTAGTTCGAGCCTGTCTGGCTGACGAGGAGTTATGCTAATTACTTGAATAACTAGTGGAAACCTGACAGTGATGTTCAGCCATGGAGTCAAGTCAAGCAGAACGGGAGGATAGCCGCTTCCCTCCGAGTGTGTTACGCCGCTCCCTATGGTGCGTGAGCGAGCGGTTCGAAAAGATACAGGAGGCCGGCGTCACATGTCTCGCGGGAAACATGTCTAATGTTAGCCTTTGCCCTGTCTGGTCACCGTCCTGGTTCTTGTTGGGAGAGAGGCCTAATTACAGAGGGAACCGGCTACGACTAAATTAGGGGAGAAAAGCAAAAAGATCCAGAGAAAACATTCATGAAAAAAAAAAAAAACTACAAATCCATTGTGTAAAATAACAAAAAACAATCTTATTATTTTGATGGTGATTATTAAAAGACAAAAAGAATGTCAGTGTTTAAAACATTGAATTTCACCTTTTTTCCTCAATACGTTGCTGTTTTGTTCAAGTTTGCTTCGTTAGTTATCACGAG
The DNA here is from genome assembly GCA_003987875.1 of Clarias batrachus. Classification (NCBI taxonomy): domain Eukaryota; kingdom Metazoa; phylum Chordata; class Actinopteri; order Siluriformes; family Clariidae; genus Clarias; species Clarias batrachus. The sequence goes on from QMIH01000122.1 coordinate 392,020, forward strand.
TTCGATTTTTAAAAATGGATAAATTATATTTGATTCCGTCCGCAGAACTCGGTGTTTGTTTATTGAAACTCAGTTTTTGTTTATTGAAACTCAGTTTTTGTTTATTGAAACTCGGTGTTTGTTTATTGAAACTCGGTGTTTGTTTATTGAAACGCCGATTTCAAATGAACAAATTTGACATTTTAGTCGTAACGGATAAGGACATTTATTTATTTATTTATTTATATTTCCAAACACCACTTTCCTTATAGAAATGAAAGTCCCATTAAAAAAAAAAAAAAGAAAGTTCATAAGGAAAGAATGTAATTTATTCCGTGACAGATTTTTCAGACTAAAGAAAAGAAACCGAAGCTGGCTGTCAGGGATGAGGTGCAAATAATCAAAGGAAATTTACCAGTCAAAGTCTGAAAAACAGAAAATTGAACAACTGGTGTGTTTTTAAAAGTGAAAGGCTGTCAAACCAAATATTTTATAACTCTGTTCTGCTCTTTATGTTGTTTACCATGTTTTTTAATAACCAAAACAACAACAAAAAAAAAAAAACAGCCTTCCAGAATTATTGTCCTGCATGAAGCAAAGAAAACAGCTAAGGAGATCGCTGAAAGACTTTTGGACACCACACTGTGTGCTGTTAAAGTTAAAGGTGACTGAATGAAATCTTTAAGTGTGCAACGTATTTTAGACCAGACAGCGTAGAATTTGAATAGAGTTTTTTTTCTTATTTCGCATTCTTGTACTTAGATGTGCCTAAGACTTTTTGGACAGCGCTGTGTACGTCTGTAGGACGAGGCTGTGAGACTCACTACTCGTGTTGCTGTCAGTGTTCAGCGGAGGCTCGTCCGAGTCCGAGTCGTCTTCCTGAGAGCAGCCGGCCTGGATGGCACGCAGGTAGCTGTGGCTGCGCGAGCGGAAGCAGGTCGGCGCCGGCAGATCCAGCGCCTCCACCGCCTGCGACTCCATGTGGCCGTAACCCGCCGAGCACAGACAGCTCTGATCCATCTGGAAGGATAAAAGCAGGATGAGATGAAAACCCTGAGGGGAATCTGAGGTAGAGGAATTGTCTCATTCTGTAAAAAAAAAAAAAAAAAAAACGTTTTTTGATATGGAAGTAAATTGATTCCTTTTTTTTTTTTTTTTTTTGCATGATATAAAATGTCTTATTGTATAGACAAGTAGATCAAACTTCCTGGCTTGTCTTTTATTTACATAAGGGACTTGAAGTACTTCCATTTAGCTTTATACCATATAATGTGTTGCCTCATTTAAAATATGCGCATAATTATTATACCACAGTGTTGTTAAATTCTTATAACACGCTCTAAAGGTGGTGCAGCTGCAAATCACAGCTTTAGCTATATATTAACACGCTCCTTCTAATATGTTACCGTTTCTATAGCAACAGCTCATTTACATCACAGGGACATTTACAGCGGAACTTTAATGGATGTGTGTAATTGTCAAAGTGCTGGTTCGGTGAAGGAGATGCTTTAACATTTAAGGGAACAGTGTCAGCTCTTTGTACGATGGGAGTTCAAGTCAAACCGAGACTTTTAATTGTAAAGAATAACATCATCTAAAGTTATGAGGGTAAAAACTCCTTTATTTCTCTATATAATCCCATGTTACACTAATGCACTTATCCCAGGGTTTCACTAGTGCTTGGACACCTTCGAGGAAGGAAGTTTTCTCAATACACCGGCTGCCTGCTTCACGTCTGAAACGCCGGCCTCCCAGGAACTCCTTTAATAAGCCAAACATGTGGAAATGGCTGAGAATGAGGTCAGGACTGTACGGGGGACGTGGTAATAACTCCCAGCCGAGTTCCTGTACTGTTCAAGTCGTGTTGGTGAATGATTGTGTGTGCAGTTCCCACAGACAGGTGCGTCTCTTTCACAAGTTGGCGACAAGTTATCTGTCGATTTTCAAGGATCAGGTGTTCCACTAGCTGAATATTCACTGCTGTGCGCTCCGGGATCGTCATTCATGAACGTACGACCTTTTTAAAACGTTTGGACCGTTCAAGTGGCTGAGAGTCTCATCACCGTACTGTGCTTGAGGTCTTCTGTAAAGGTCAATCGCCTTCATTCAGGAAATCCTGGTTTGACTTGAACGCTAGCCCTAAACAATAAACCTAACGGTAATACTGTAAATGAATAAAAGGTACACCATGTCAGTCTTAGATAAATAAAAAATTTTACTACAATTTGTTGGTGTATTGCAGGGGTATAGAAGGAATTCATTTTATGCATTTTTCACTAAAAAGTGCGGTCACACAGCTGGGTCTTTGACATGCACGAAAAAAAAAAGGAACGAACAAACAACAACAACAAAAAAAAAACCTAAAAGAGGTCACAAAACATTACGGTTCAGTTACAAGCTCGTCATTGCAAAAACCACGCAGAGAAACTACATATCCGTGAAAGAAGGTGAAGACGGAAATGTAATCTAATTAAGGCCAATTCAGAGCGCTGCTCGTCAGTGAATCGAGCTCGTCTTCACTCGCTCCTGTCTCTACCTGAGCACAAAAGGCAACTGTGCTATTCACTCAGCCGCACAGCCTGCTGGGAGGACGGGTACAGCAGCTGCTACGCAGAAATGATTCGACCTATTTTAGATGTGGGAAAAGCGAGAGACGTTTCTCTTTGTCCGATCAGCAGGCGATATTTCCCACAGCACTGAGAGAAGGTGGGAACGCTGCTTGCTCTGTGTGCTCAGGGACGTTACTAAAGGTAAACACAGAGACGAATACAAAGTTCGAAAGCCGCCATCTTTGTGTCTATTGTAGACCAACCAGGATGTTCCAGTTGAATAGAGTAAACCAACCAGCTCATAATCAAACCACATAAAAGATATAAAGCCACTAGAGCTCTAAAAAGGGCTTACTCTTATGGCTGTGCTTATTTATAGACATCCTTTAGAGACAAACTATCCTTATTTATTTATTTTTATCCTTATGTTCTTGGTTAGATTTGGAATTAACCACAATATCGTATTTCACCGGCACCTCAACTTCCAACTAAAGATGACGCTAAAAACACAGGCATTAAAGGCAAGGGCATGAATCCACAGTTACAACTTTCATTCTTCAAAGTAAGACACTTTGGTTGGTTGTACTGTGAAGCACCTGTGCCCAAACGTATTTATATCTCTAGCAGTGATGGTGGACTAAGACTGATCTATATGCCAACAGACCAAAATACAACAAGCATCAAGACAGATCATCTGAGCTTTTTAAATAATTATTTGTATGGCAGCTTCCTTGTTAACACAATGTCTTTTTCACACTCAAAGTACAGAGATTCAAAGACACTCTAAATGCAGAGGAGATAAAGCAAATCAAAGCTTTCCAAAATTTCCATCACCAACCGCTTCTTTGCTCTGGAAAAGGCTCTGAAGTCTGGGAGAACATGAGCTACGGGTATGAGACCTTCGTTTTGTTCATTCTAAGGAGAGATAGTTGTTTATACTGTGTATGTTCTTGAGGATCTATTATTAAAATATCTTCTGGCCATGTTCTGTGATTGACCCTTGCAACCTTGAAGCCACGCTGCCTTCATATTTATTCATGGATATGATAAGTATAGCAGCTTAGGAAAGTTAAATAAGCGTAAATGTGACAGGAACATCATACCCAAGAAGAGACTGGGAAGTCAAGCAGGCAAGGAGACAAAGTGTGTGAAAATAAAGCTTGGAAAGGAGAGAGAGCAAAAGATCTGACCTGGCTAATACCAGAACCCCGTCCGAGCGAGGACGAGCCGAAGTTCCTTTCTCTGTCCCAGTGCTGAGGCTCACTCTGTCCCACCAGGCAGTCCAGGTTATCCAGGCTGCGGTTGGTGGTGAGTTCCCGCAGAGACGGCAAGCAGCTGAGACAGAAGAAATCGAGACAGGGAATGAGAAGGAAGAGAGGCAAGCAGAGATGAAAAAGAGGAAGGATGACAAAGAAAGGACAATGCGGGACATGAAGGGATGAGGGAGAATGATAGGGTGGAAGGGTTAAAAGTGGGCAGGGGGGAGAAGAGGAAGAAGGATGATGATAGATAAAGAGACAAGAAGAAGGGCAGTGAGAATTTGTACAAAGAGATTTCGTCCAGCTTTATCAGGCAGGAACAGAGGGGAAGAAAAATCGGGTCAGAACGGTTTAACTGGATAATTTAAAGCCTTGATCAGGAATTGCCGAAATATACCCGACTCCCAGAATGCGGACGACAAGCAGCAATTCCTGATTGGGCTTTTACTCTGACAGACATGCACAGATGAGTAAGAGCTGCAGCACAGAGGAGATCTTCGCTACCTGTCTGACCAAGCATTCTCTACAGGGTTCAAGGTTCTAGCATTAGTCCATTCTTGGTCACTTGCGATGCTTCCTCTGCCCTGTGTGCTGAGTGAGTTGTTAAAAGCTGTGTTTGTTTGACAAGTAAAATCTGGAAGTGAGTGGACCAAACTGTGTCTGCTCTGAGTTGGAAATGAAGGTCTCGGGACATCTGATGGTTAGCAAGTTGTACACGTTTAAAGTCAAACACTTATGGTTGTGACGTACAAGTGGTCACTGAGTAGTCAGTGGTTCCCAGCACTGGTCCGACAGTACCTGTTCATCTGGTTGCCTCTTTTGTTTTCTAATGTCAAGGCCAAAATTTTATGTTTTGCAATTTAAGCAGATCCATGTACAATGCAATTTCTTTTCTATGTTCACCAAACTGTTTGCCTGTGATTGGTCAGGAAATTTATACAGTAGGTGCCTCGATTTAAAGTATTTAATAAACATTACAATGCTGTGCAACTTGTGTTGTTAATTGTTCAAATGTCTGCCAATCTTCTTGTGGTACACCATTTGTCCATTAAGAAGACGAAGCAATAATCTCGCAAAACAATAATAATTGATTGAAATTGATTAAATTGCACAGATTAAATAAGAAGAGTAAGAACTGGCTCCTCTAGAATCTCTAATCTTAATTTGAAACTTACGTAGGTTGAACATTACGTCAACATTGTTTCATCTTTTTCAGTTAATTGATCACATAACCGATGTTGGTAATCTGAAAGCATTTGGAGCTTTGAAGCAACTTTACATCCTCTCGGAAAAAGTCGTTTTCAGTTATGTGACCATTTTTGCTGAAGATGGCGATGCAACTTTGTGAAATGTTCAACCTAAGTAAGTTTCATATTAAGATTTTGAGTAGCATATCTTGATCAGACAACCATTTTGGACATGGAAAAGCTAGAGCTGTTAACTAGTTAGAATATAACAATAAAATTTATCCAAGATTCACAGTGTCACATGGAGTAAACCTCAAGTTCTACATTTGCAGGTTGACTGAATTGGGGGTCTAGTGGAGATACTGTGGAACAGTGGGTTTTCCTGGACTAGGGTTGCTAACGCTGACCAACGTCATTCTGATGATCTCCTTTTTCTCACTGTAAATGTTATGACTAAATTTGGCCTAAATAGGGAGTTTCTTCACAAAAATCCAAACACTGATTGGTGACCACAGATTAGTGCAGCCATTTTGTTCTATTTCAGTCCATGTATGGTGGCTGGAGGAAAAGAATAGGTCGATGATGAGGCAAGTGATTAGGATAAAGCCATGGTCTCTAGAGTGGTTAGATGTGGTCAGGGAGGATCGATGGTGTTGCTCAGGTGGTGCTGTGCCACTGACCTTGCTAGGTGCTGCATGGAGTAGGCGTTCTGTAGAGGTGCCCACACTACCCCGTAGTGCTCCCGCATAAACGGGCATGAGCGATATCTGTCAGCAAGTTGGGTGGGGATGGCATTGGAGGTTGGAGCATTATACAAAACAGAGACACTTCCATGTTCATAGAGATTGGTTTAGAGCTTTGATTCTAGCACTCTACTTTGGAACTGGTCCAAATGGATTAAAGACGGCTTTTGCTTAAACAAGCAAGAGGACGGGTGGAATTCCCACCCAAAAGACTGACCTACGTACAGTATCTGGGGCTGAATATAAATGCCAGTATAATGTCCAAAAACATTCTCTATGTAACTTTTTTTTATAAATAAAATGAGAGCAAACCTGGCTTTAGAGAAGACTAGAATTTTTAACTCCAGCGATGGCCCATGGAGGATCAGTGCAGTAGAGTGTATAGACAATATATATATATTTTAATATAGATATATATTTGATGCACTATAATATCAAGAAATCACATTTCAGAGTCCTTCAAGGATTGCAGAGTTCTAGCTAAGATAAATTCCCCCATGCTGGTTCTTCTTTATGCTTCTTATCCATTTTTCAGTCAATTCGACTCTGTTATGGTGTAGTCATGTATTCATGGTAGCTAAAAAAAAATCATAGACCCGTGTTAGCAGTTAACAGCATGAAAATATAAGAGGATATACTGTAGGGATGACTCAGAGTCATTTTTATACCACTGTACTGTTCAGTGAAGGGGAAACCAAATGCACAATTCTACGCCCTTCTTATTTTATTATATTATACATAGAATATTTTGTACTTTTTAAAATGTCCAGCAAATCGTAAAGGGAGATGGTTTGAAACCTCTTAGTAAGTGACTCCGAATAAAAAAAATAAAGGAACAGTGTCAAAAGAAAGAACCGCCAAAGCAGAAAGCGACCTGACACTTTTATCCTAAGATAGTGCCATCTGCTGGTAGCACGTGGTTCTTGCCAGTAGTGTTGTTAGCATACAGTATGTCGAACTAGCAGAATGTTGCTTTGCACGTTTAAAAAGGTTGTCTAGTGAGTCAGTAGCTATTGTAGACATGTTCAGTTTGTAAACATGACCTTATAATTCCTGGAGCTTTGAAACGAAAACAAACAAATAAACAAAAACGTTTTCTGGTTGTTTAGCTGGACAGAAAAGACCCTGCAAACACCATTTTTGCTTTTTAAAAACGAGCAAGCATGCACGTCTAACTCACTTCCGAGGTGGCAGAGGCGGCTGTTGTTCGCTGAGTGACTGTTGTGTGGCCTTTAGGTAGCTCTGGCGCCGAGCGGCTGTTTTTGGCGACGGTTTTGGTGAAGGAGGGCTGTCAGACTGGTCGCTGTCCTCTGGGTCGCCCATGGCTTTGACGTAGCTGCCACTGCGCATTCTCCTGCATGGGATCTCCCCTCCCGCTCCCGCTGCTTTACCTAGCGTAGCACTCCACTCTCCAACAGGAACCTGGAATAATTCCAGCACAAGGTAACATCCAATCCGCTCACCTCAGTATTGCTCTGGTCCTCAAAGGACTTCTGATTAAAGTAGCAAATGTTTAATGTTCAATGAATTCTTACAGGTTTGAGTGCGCCTAAATGGCATTTAAGTCTGTGGGTGAACCATTATCTCTGTATGAAATTTGATTACCGACTGCGATTCAGATCTGGATATTTTCCAAACGATTTCCTTTAAAACCTACATTCGGTTCAACATTTTGCTACACAAAGGACCATGATGTTTTGCAAAGTTTCGAATTTCTGAAAAGTTAGTAAACCTTTTGGTACAGAACCTGTCTACATTACCTTTAAACATCACCTGTTTACATCTCCTCTGCACTGATACATCAGCCTTCCTATTATAAGCTTAGTTTTTCATTGCTCCTTCGGCGTGTTTTTGCCACCAATTCAAAACACAAGTGAAGAATTTACCCACCCTGAATCCTGTTTTACCTGTAGGAAGTTGGTGGCCAGCTCTTGGTGGTAGGACTTGGACTTCAGCAGTGTCCGGTTCACTGTGGCCGTGCCTTTCTGCAGCACCTGCCGAGCCTGGCTTAGAGTAAGAGTTGACCATGAGCCTCTTTTTGCCAGTGTACCATCCCCTGCTGCTCCACCAGTTGAGGACAGTGTCTGGGTTTTCAGCTCTCCACTGCTCTTAGAGGGCTTGAGAGAACGGTGAGCTGCAATAGTATTGTAGCCCTGTAAGGGGGTTCTGGGAGGCGCCTGGCTGTCTGACACTGCCCGGCCCAGCGTCATCATGCTTAATGGGTTACGATAAGCTACGGCCAGTGCACCAGCTGCCTCCTGTGTCTTTGCTTCGTCCTCCAGAGCGTCATCTGAGCTCCAGAACCCGGAAAGGTTGGGTCGGCCCCGCCTCTTTGCACCTTCGGTCTTGGCTCGGTCTTTACTCTTGGACCGGCGTGTGGCCTTGGTGCTATCGGCTCCCTGAACTGTCCCCTTCCCACCTGGGCCCTCCACAGACTGCGTCTTGGAGAACAGTTTTTGGACAGAGTGCACCAGATTGCGAATGCGACCAGGGCTTTCGCTGCGCTGCTTGGAGCCGCGACTTCGTCTATGGAACTGAAGCGTGCTAAAGCCATCACGTTGCAGTGGGACATGGTGCTCTAGCTGGTCCAGCAGGCCAGTTGGGATGCGATTCATCTTGGCTGCTGCAGCTGAGGAGATGGTCGCTGTACCGCTGCTGATCATTGGCGGAACCGTGAGTCCTAGACCTAAGCCCATTCCCATTGATGCAGACGTGGTGAGGGTGCCAGTGCGAGAGGCTGACTGAGACATGCAACCCTGCTGCAACGAAGAGGAAAATTTTAGACCTGCTGGATTCAGCAGTACACACTATTTCAGATTATCTTAACCCAGTCTTTGGGGAACTGCGAGTCCACATCTCTGTTCTATTTCCGCCTCTGGGCCAGGTAATAAACTGCAAATTAACCTGGTCAAATGTAGTTGGAGAAGGAAATAAATCACAATGTGTAATTCCCAAGGACTGGGCTAGGAATGGCAACACTATTGTGTTTGTGCTGTATAAGAATTAAGTGCAAAATAATGACATTATATATGTCATATTTCTTTTAGTCCTAACTGTCATTCATTGTGATATCCATACATATTTTCATTCCACACCTGCTCAGTTTAAACTTCTTTTAAACTTTATATTCAAGTGACTAAACCAAATATGAATACATTATTCAGGATGAACTAATCAAACATATCCAAATACAACTAAACACAAATGGTGTACTAGGCGTATAATTAAGGTTGCACAGAAAGGTTCATTGGACACTTGGGGTGTGCACTGGGATTAGAAGTAGGCAAAGCACCTGTACCTGTACAACAAACTACCTTTTCTTGCGATTCTAGTGCGTACCTGATGAATGTACAGTATATTTAAAGAAGAAGCATTTTAGGTATGAAAATTAAACTCATGTTCCTACCTGAGTGTAGTCGGCCTGATTGACCTGGGATGGAAACTGGAAGTGAGGGAAGGTGTTGCTGGTGGCCAGCTGGTTGTTGAGAGGCAGCAGGCAGTCGGACTGCAAAGCGATGGGGCTTGTTGGAGGGAAGTGGTGCATGTGTGGATCCAGAGTGCCATAATGGCCGATGGCAGGACTTAGGAGGAATGTCCCATGGGGGTCTGGGGTCAAGGGGCATATCGGCTCCTGGGGACCTGCCACGGGCATGCAGGAGTCCGACAAGTGACGAGCATGGCTGGCCCCTAAGCTTTTCATGGTTGCTCCGCTTTAGAACATGATCCCTGCTTGAGTGAGTCTACAGGCCTGGAGGGCACCACCTGGTGGAGAAACCAACAAATCGTTCTTAAAGGGGTATTCTAGAACATTCGCCAACTACAGGAATAATTAAACTTGTGCTACCAAATTTTGGTGATAGCAGATCTGAAAACCTCAGAAAAGATTCCAGTGCTAAGCAAGCGTTTCAAAAAAAAAAAAAAATTAAGAGTGTTTGCTACATGCGGTGTTCTTCAACCAGGCAGAGCCTCTTAATACTTACATTAAACTTTCATACCGGCACCGCACCGTTCCCTCGGTATGCCGTCTCGGCCTACAATATTTCTGAATGTCATTCACAGCTTGCCTCGCTTCCTCCCCTCCTCCATCTTTTGCTACCCTTTCAACAAGCTGTAATTCATGCACAAGGGACGTTTATCTTAAAGCCTGAATTGCCGGTGACGCTGACAGAATCATCAGCACCCGTTCCCAGCTGCAGCCTCGCAAAGCCCCATTCACAAAATCAGTGGCATTCTCTCCCACACCATCAGCGCTAGTCACAAAACACCCCATTAGCATGCCGAGCACAGCTAGCGCTCAGCAGTGGCTGCACTGCGCTGCCTCAATGGGGCTGGAGCGGTGCAGCTTCACAATCCAGATGACTCACAAGGCCGTCAGGGAGGCTCGGAAACTCATTAACATTCAGCCAGCATCTGCTGAACCTCCAGATCAATCCCCGCAAAACGCCACAGCTTAGCACGTGACATCGTGCAGGCTATCTGAGCGCTGACTTGATACTGAAGTTCATTTAGAATGTGTCAAGGAAGCGGTTAGATTTAAGTTGGGTCAACTTGACCTTGGATACTGGAGGATGAAATGTGTTCTGTACCGGAATACTGACTAGTCGTAAATTTGGTAGGCTATATATTTACACCTTAAAAATAAAACATCTGATAAGGATGGAAGGATATTATCGGTAATCAGGATCTATTTCTTTACCTCGTGAAGCAAATTAGAACGAGAACAAAATTCAAATACATACAATATTTTCCAATTTTCCAGGTTCCATTCGAATAAGTTAAAAAAGGTTGAAATGTTTCCGTCTCAAATCGTAAAAAAAAAAAAAAAAAAGATCTCATCCACAATCTGAATGCTCAAATGATTACCAAAAGTTTTCCTTTCGTGCTGCACAACCATTTCTGAAATGATAACAATGCCAAATCAAGCTGCTGGAGCAGAATAGAGCGTTTAGTTTAATTGAAATTAATGGGAGCTGTGGCAAATTATTCTCACTCAGAAAAAAAAAAAAGAATCTCACAACTGCTAGCTGTCCAATTCGCTTTTCACAAGAGCCTCTTTATGTTGATGACTTGGCAGGCTGATTATACTGTAAAAGGGATTACACCGCTTACCGACTGTACGAAGTGTAATTCATAGCTGTGACATTTCCATGTGTGTGGGGTACTACAGTAGCAAAACTTCCAAACCTTATCCTGTTTCTCAGGAATGCACAAAACAATGTTTTAGTTGAGGTGACATTGTCTATCATACAGTAGTCTACCGTCGTGCATGTGGGGCTACAGAGACAGAGAGAGAGAAAGAAAGAGAGAGATAGAGGGCAGTGTACAAACACATCATAACGGTAAAGATGGATGACCACAGACCTGCAATTTCTTTATTTAGATTGCTTTCAAACACTGTTGTGTTCTCCATCCTCTGTTCGGTTCTTGAGAACATTTCCACTTTATACTCACATTTGGTCTGTCAATGCATTTTATATATATA
>QMIH01000122.1:416404-432607 GCA_003987875.1 Clarias batrachus
AAAATACACACTACACCAAAATACACCACAACACAAAAATACACACTACACCAAAATACACCACAACACAAAAATACACACTACACCAAAATACACCACAACACAAAAATACACACTACACCAAAATACACACTACGCCAAAATAAACACTATACCAAAATAAACACTACAACAAAATACACACTACACCAAAATACTCAGTACTCCAAAATACACACTACACCAAAATACTCAATTCAATTTTAGTTATACAGCGCTTTTAACAGTGGTTATTTGTCACAAATCAGCTTTACACAACCAAATGAATATAACAGAAATCTGTATGTAATGCATGACGTTGTCTACGTGGGAATCTAAATGATCAGATTGTCCCTGATGAGTAAGCCGAGGGTGACAGTGGCAAGAAAAAACTCCCTGAGATGGCAGTATGAAGAAACCTTTCAAAGAAGCTGACTTAAAAGAGAACCCATATTTACTGTACATCACTACAGCAAACTACACAGAACACCAAAATATATCGGTGAACCGGTTAACCAAAAATTTCACTCATCAGTACACTAAAAGTAAACCATTACACCAAAAATTTACCTACAGCACACTACAAAATACAGCAGCACAACACCAAAAGTACGGCTAAATACACTAGTGCACCAAAGGTCAACCCATAGTAAACCAAAACGAGTACACTAAATACACCAAAGATTCACTCACAAGTACACTAAAAACACCAATAAACCAAAAATACACCCACCAGTACACCAAAAATACACAAGTACTCCAGTGAATACACCAGTATACCCAGTACACCAGTACAGCAAAAATACACAAGTACAGGAAATCTCAGTACACTAAAATACAACACTATACCAAAAATACACCCACCAGTACTCTAATGAATACAGCACTAAACCCAAAATTCACTAATACAGCACTAACACACCAAAATATACACAAAAATGACACCAGCCTCGATACTGTAATGTGATGTACTGTACTGTAAGGTCATGTTTGCTACTGTAGTATGTGATGATTATAAATCAGTTCTCTTTCAGTCTGTTTGTATGCGTCTGTGTTTTAAGCATAAAGAAGTTTCTACAGATTTCCAGAGGTGTCTAAAATAAAACTGTTGATTTGGGACACAGCCCTGAGAGCTCCAGATCCTTCAGTTCTACCTCGACTAGCTTTCCCGCTAACGTGGTGGATATGGTTTAGAAATCTTCACCCCAGTAGAACTCGTAGAGTGTTTCACACTCCGGTGAGTGGCACCACGCTGTGTGTGTGTTCAGGGACCTTCATCTCCTCTCTGTGTGCTGAAAGAGTCATGAAGCTGCTCGTTATGCCGCGCCTGAGTCTCTGTCGGACCGCGTGGCCTTTACGAGCGTTAATGAGCTAGCTACAGTATCTGTTACCCTCGCTGCAGAGTCCAGACCGACCGAGATGAAGATATTACAGGTTATTAGGGGTCAATTAACAGTTTGGTCAATGAGTCTTAGATCCAGCTTTTGATCTAAAATGGATCCCTTTTTTTTTTTTCTTTTTAAAGGGCATCGCTAATGGGTGTGACTGACACGTTACTGCTGCACCAGAGACGAGAGGCAACAATTAGCCATTTGGCAGATATACTAATTAGACTTTCACCATAGTTCTTCTTTCTATCTATCTATCTATCTATCTATCTATCTATCTATCTATCTATCTATCTATCTATCTATCTATCTATCTGACTCGCTTGCTATCTGTTTGCTAGTCTTTATGCTATAAAGACCATGCTAGCATAATTACTTTCGCCACAGGTGCTCAATTTATCCTCTCTTCCACTCTCTCTCTCTCTCTCTCTCTCTCTCTCACACACACACACACACACACACACACACACACACACACACACTTACGCAAAACCTCTTAGCTGCTCTATTAGTAAATATCTCCTGCCCCCATTAGCAAACAAGCCCCTGCTGTAACCAGCGTACTGAATCACATTAATAGTGTGTATGCTTTTGTTTTTCACGCTCTCTCTCGCTCTCTCTTTCTCTCTCTCTGTATGCTCCAGCAGTCCTGAAGGCCCCCCTGCGTAAAGCCCTGGATGTTTACATTCATTTACTTTAGCTTGAGACCAGAAACCTGGCCAGACATCTCACCAAAATCAGCTCGCTCCAGTTCGGTCTGTTCTTCAGCTAACAGCCTGAGGAGCTAAATAAAAACCGCTAGACTCGGTGTTGAGGACGAGGGTCTGGTGAATTCAGTCACCTGCAGCTTTGATTACACACACAATGTGGTGTCCAGGTCATGAGTGAAAATGATTCCTCATGCTCCCAGAAGGTACTCTCTCTCTCTCTCTCTCTCTCTCTCCTGTTCCATCAGAGAAGGAAAACTCCATAGATGTGATGTGCTGGTGATTCAGTACATTCAGGTGGTCATGTGACTTCATTTTATCGCCACATAACGTTGCTGAGTCTCGACCTGAGCGACTGAAGCAACTCCAGATCATAACACTGTCTCCAGAGGCTTGTACAGTGGACACTATGCATGATCGCTTCATTTGCTTCCCTTCTTACCCTGATTTAGTTTTACGTAAATCCACAAAATATAAGCTAACTAGTGGGCTATGCTATAAAGAGATGACGTCTTAGCAAGAGAAAATTTAGTTAAATATATGCACTCTTTCTTATTATACTTCTAATACCAAATTATTAAGCCCAATTCTACAAACATTATTATTATTAATGTAATGTTATAATGATTTTTTTTCTTGTTTTACTAGAGGATAATTTAGCTTCTTTCTAGAAATCATTGTTTAAAATGTGCAATGTTAGCTACAAATAAAGAACCTTAAAAGAAAATCTACAAACAATGCAACAATTAAAAAAAAATATTCATCCAGAAATATGATTTTGGAAAAATTTTGGTTTGTTGTAATATTATATTTCAAATTTGTTAACATATTAAACAAGATTTAAGATATTTTCACTATTATGGCATTATTTGCGGTGTACAGTAAATTAAACTGACCAGGCAGTTACTAAGGAAGAATTTACAATCACTCTTGCAAGCTACATATCTGACTCACATTTACATAACAAAGAAAATTTAAATTAAATTCTGCATGCACAATCTGTTTGTCAATGAAATTTTTAACAAACTGTAAACGAACAAAAGAAAAGAAATACTAATTTGTAGTATTATTTTTCCTCATTAGCTCCTCATTGTATCTGTACTTTGGAACTGTACTTCTACACACTTCACGAAAAGAAAAATAGTATGATGTATATTATATTATTATAATTGTAATAGTATCAAATTTATTAAAAGTATTATAGTATGGAAGTATATCTATCTATCTATATACTGTAGTTGCCTCGCATATTGTAACGTGGTGTACGTTGTATGATGTTGAGCATCCTGAAAACATGCTTCCTGTTCTCCCTTATGTTACAGCAGCTATAAAGAGACGCCCTATTACCAGCTCCTCATTTCTGTCTCTGTCAAGGTTAATAAGGCAAAAAAAAAACAAAAAAAAAACTGTCATGTCATTGAGAAAACACAAAGCATTTTTGCATTTCCTATTTCAGACACACTAGAGACTCCCAAGTCACAGATGACAGAATTTCTGGACATTATAGATTGCATATACACAATATGTGTGTGTGTGTGTGTGTGTGTGTGTGTGTGTGTGTGTGTGTGTGTGCGCATATATATGTGTAGAACCCTAATCCATTTCTACACAAATTACATTTACATATCATCAATTTCCTCCGTTATGAATCCCAGCCATGTCATCCGATGTATTTCATTATGATCGCCAAGAAAATCCCAAGAGAGCACTAAGAGTGAAAGCGCTGGCAGTCTTGCATGGTCTGCATGCTTTAATGAGGCTTCTTCCAGGAAGAATAACATTTACACTAATGCTGAATCCGGTGAAGTCGAACAGTCTATTTTGGCTATTTTATTAGCTCTTTTTTTTGCCACCTAACATTAACCCACTGAGTAAACGGGATCTCGTCTCTGCGTTATTGCGGCGCTTTTCTCATTAGCGCTCTCTCCCCGAACAACACACGCCGAGGAAAACAGAACGTGCCTTTCTCCAGGGCATAGCATAAAGCATGCAGCCCTCCTCATCACTTCCGCTAATTTGTCCCCCTTATATGGTGTTTCGATCAAATTCAAAAGGAACAAGTCGCCACAGTTCCACTCGGTTGCCTTCAATTTCACGATTCAGGGGAAGGTTCACGGGGACACGCTGCAGAACTAAACCTAAGTATGACCTGGATCTAAAAACTCCACACACCCCTGTTAAACTGGCCAGCTTTAATAGGACTGCGGGGACATTTTAAATATCTACTTCATCTAATAAAAATGTCCATAGTGGTAGTGCTGTCTACTAAGCTTGTCCAAGTTTGGTACAATGATTTTTGTCTTTATTCAATTTTTTCTATTAGTCAGGGCTTAAAAAGGCCAATTAGTGACCTCACATAAGAAGAGCCCCCTCCCCTGGATTGTTGCTCATCTCCATTAAGCTTTCCTGATCTCAGATGGGCCGTGGCTCAGGAGTAGCTCATTTACATAGACACTGAAATGGTGCGTTTAGAAAAGGAGTGAAACAATTTTAAGGTGCTTTATCTGAGGGATATTTCCATTTACACTGGACCTTTAAATATGGATTCTGCCCTCCATCCACTTGAAACGTCAGGAGGTAGAACCAGCTGGGGTTCAGTTCTCAGAACCTTACATGAGATGAAACACACCCTGATCTCACTCGGGTTCGGAAGAAAATAATGAATGATGAGAAACGTCTTTGAGAGCCTGTTACGTTGATCTACATCCGGCAGGTGTGACGTTAGGATTGCAAATCTTCATACATACCATTTATGATCTACAGCCAAAAAAAAAAGCAGTATTCTCAAAATAAATAGCTTTATTCCTCGCTAATTGTTACCAATGATTCAGTGTTAGATTTGCATTGGCCCGTGAGTCAGCGCTCTCGTCCGTGTACTATTACCGCCTATTAGACGGAAAACACAACAGTGAGTCAGCTACGCCACAGACGCAATCGGATATTTTATACATCATTCAGAGAACCACTGTAATCCCATAAACATTACTGTTTGCGCTAATAATATGTTAAGCACTTCCTGTACCTTCTTTCCCTTCTCCAGGGGGGATCTGCAACATAGAAATGCTAAACCAGTATAAGAAACTTGGCGCGTCCTCGTGTATGAGCCAAAAATACATATCATTAATGGGCTATTGTATTAGTCTGGATCGCCCTGCTGGGTTAGCCATTAAACTACAGCACTTTCTTCCCTGCAAAAAAAAAAAAAAAAATGAATGAATGAAGCAAGGAAGGGAGAAATTAGTGCAGGAGAATGCAAATCAGGCTGGAACAATCTGCGCCAGTAGGTTTCTTTTTTCCCCGCTCGTTTTCTACCGCATTAGCATTGCTAATCAGGTACAGAATCCAGAGCATCAGAACTTCCTCTTGGTAATAATGCTAAGAATCTTAGGGGTTTTTTTATACTAAATACTGCTGTGTTTAAATATCTGCTTGTCTAAGCGTTGTGAATATCTGGGAATATGATGTTGGGACAATGCTAGTTTTAGGTCGTTCTTAAAAGTTAGATTGAAATGATTTCGGAACAACGCTGACTGCATGACTGCGCGATAATGTTGAACGAATGCCTACAACACAACAGTGCAAAAATGACTTCAAAGCAATATTAATACCAAACTGATGACCTGAGCGAGACTCTGTGAGGAGAGCGCTGCATGTTTACCACTGGAACACTAGGGGGCGTGCTGATGATGATATGAATATACAGTATATCTCTCTATATATAGGACCCTATATTGCTATATTGCTAAAAGTATTCGCTCTCCTGCCCTCACATGCATATGAAGTTGAGTAACGTCCAATTTTTAATCCATAAGGTTTAATATGATGTTGGCCCCGCCCCCTTTGCAGCTATAACAGCTTACAATCTTCTAGGAAGGCTTTCCACAAGGTTTAGGTGTGTGTTTATCGGAATTTATGACCATCCTTCCAGAAGCACATTTGTGAGGTCAGACAGTGATCTTGGACGAGAAGGCGTGGCTCACAGTCTCCGCCCTAATTCATCCCAAAGGTGTTCTATCGGGTTAAGGTCACGACTCTCCAGTCAAGATCTTCCACACCAAATTTGCTCATCCATATCTTTATGGACCTGGCTTTGTGCACCATCCCCAAACGGTTCGCACAAAGCTGGGGGCATGAAATTGTCCAAAATGTCTTGGCATGCTGAAGCACTATTTCAGTTCCTTTCACTGAAATATGGAGCAGAGCCCTTAGAGTCAGACAAAAGATTTTTTACACATTATATCAGCATGAAAAATACATGCCTCTTTTCTGACGATCACATGATATAATCAACGATGGTGCGACTACTGTCAACCTTAGAGGAAACATAATACTACACATCGCTTTTTTTGGGGGAATTTTTGGAAATAGTCTGTTTCAGTACTCGCAGTACTTCCTATTTATCGTGTTTCTGTTTGCCTGGTGATGGCACAATTTTTAATCTACTGTAGGTTCATTTTACACACTGTTGGTACTGAGAAAACCAAATTTCAACAACATGCTACTTTTAAATGCTAATTGTTACTCAGTGGTTTAAGTCAGACCACCTCTACTGTTCCTTCATATTTATATTTTTAGTTCACCAGCTATAGATTTATGGTTAGACAGAGAGTCTACAACTTGGCACAGTGTAAAGAAGTCGAGCTGTGGTTCAGTTGGATACACTAAGTGCACATAATTACCTTGGTGTTTAGGAAGGCGATTTCATAAATCATAGTGAGCCGGGGTCAATACACAGATGGAAGATGGTAAAAGGAAGCTATTCATAATCATAAACTGGCCAAAACCAGACAATAAACAGGAAACCACTGGGGGAAATCACAGCTCAGGATATAAAACATCACCAACACTTCACACCAAGGGTTTAAATGAGAGGTACAGAACAACACTAAGGCAACAAACCAATGATTGCAGACATCAAAGCATGGTCCCTAAGGACCAGGATTGAAAAACACCCTTCTTCACAGCTTGGAAAATTAGAAACCTTCGAAACTAAAAACAAAAACAAAAAACGCTACTCGATGTCAGGTTGCCAATATTAATAAACTCAACAACCTGAGAAAAATCAACAATCTGGGCTTTATTTAAAGGGGTTAGTAACAGAGCAGTCGATAGTAGACTGTGGATTCCTTTTGATTTCTGGGCATTGTGTTTTATTTTTATTTGATTTAACAACACTAATGTTTATTTGTCTGATTTGTTTCAAGCAGCTGTATTTCGTACAGGTTTTTCAAATATCCAAAACTACGTAAAACGTATCTAATAGACACTGAAATGCTATGATTGCTTAAATGACACTTCTTGTCCAAAGCGATGATCTTTATTTCCTGCCAATCTTATGTTCCACTCTCCAGTCCAGGAGGTGGCGGTATTGCACCAAACACACATAAACCCGAGAAGAAGAAGTATGAACAATATTTATATTCAAGAGCCATCTCATGTCTGTTGTCCTGTTGATTTTCTCCTATTGTGCATTTTATCGACGGTGCAAAACACAGAGCATCTGTAATAGCTTTGCTATGGAGATGGAACGTTGTATTCATACACTGATAAGATAAGATAAGATAAGATAAGATAAGATAAGTCTTTATTAATCCCGAAGGAAATTGTTTCTCCAGTGGCTGCATATTCAAAGGATACAAATACAATTGGATAAGAAGAAAATTAGAAAATAGAATTAAAATAAAATACAATGTACTATAATTTCAAAAAAGAGATATAAATAGAATAAAAATATATAGAAAAAATACACACAAAAAATACTGACTGTACAGAAATGCCAGATCCTGGATGCTATGCAAACGTTAGCTAAACTAAACAGAAGGGTTCATATTATTGCGCTAACCATTAAACATAAGAGTAAACTCTGATGTCTGTTATCAGCTACAAAAAGAAACACTTTCTATAGTCTATAGTATATAATGCGCTAATGACGTCTATGTTTTCTCTGAACTCCAAACATGCTAGCCAGAAAAAGTTTCATTCAAAACTTAAAAATAATAAATAAGAATAATAATAAAAAAATAATAAACAAACAAACAAAAAAGATGTGACTAGCCTAGCATTATTAATACAGATTAGCACTAAAAGACAGAACATGCTATTTGGCTAAGCTAGAATTCGGCTAAGCTAGCTTAAAACCATAAGCATATACGCCGTGTGACCAGTGTTGTTTGTTCCATTTAAGACGAAATGTTTTACAAACACAAAATGGATGACACTGTGGTACTGAGATGCTAAAAACTCATTTGTTAGCTGAAGAAAGGTTTTGCTAGCTATTCACTGCGCAAATCCTCAGTAACAACCTGACCTGGCCATCTAGCTAGTTTCTTGGTGTAGGGTTATGTTGCTAATGCAATATACAGTACAGTGGTACCTCAGCATACAAACGACTTGCCTTAAGAAAATTTCACCATAAGAATGGAAATTTTGCAAGAAATTTGCCTCAGCATACGAACGAACGAACCGAGCTGAAGCGAATGCGGGCTTGCACCTACATTACATTACATTGTCCATGTGCATAAGTTATGCGTACGTCCGGAGGCTGTTCAGAAAATGCGTCAGTGGAAAGCCAAGCGAAGCGAGTTTGCAATTTTTCAGTTTTCCTTTTTTGCATTTTGTCTAAGACTTAGTGAAGACGTAGCACCATGTGTGCCAAGAATGTTACTTTCAGTTTTAAAGCAGCCAGTGCCAAGTGGAATCATAAATTAAGGTTGAGTGAAGTTTAATCTCTATTTATTTGATATTTTACTTTATTTACACGTCTTTTCTAAATGTTTTGACTATTTTTATATGCAAAAATATGACTAGTGTTGGAAATTGGTAATATTGGTAATATCTTTGGGTAGAATGCGAAATTGGACCTTATGAACTCGCCTCTGGAACTGTTTAAATTCGTAGACGGAGGTACAACTGTAAACTAACTAGTCATGCTAGCTAACTAGCTAGATATGTTCCTGGTTACTTTGGTGACATGACAGTTAGCTGAACAGCCAAGATGGCTGCAAATTCTCAGACCAGGTAACTTCACAATTGTCTTCTCTTCTATTGGAAAGATGTCTGATTTAATAGTTTGTAGTAAAAATGAATGTTTTATGAGCACCTTTAGAACAATATGACCTTTATTTTATAACAAAATAAACTGTTAACCTCATGACCAAAAATCACTCCAGGGCTTAGCCTCCCTTACTTCAGTAACGTACAGTTATGTAATCAAATTACAGCAGGTTTCTATCTGATCTCACAAATCTTTCCAAAAAAAAAAAAAAAAACATAAAAATATCTCAAAGCCTCTCGAATTCAAATCGAGCTACTGTACAAAAACAAGCCGCTAACCCGAGCCTTGACCGTGACCGTAAAGACGTTTTTGTCAGTCTGTCAACTTTCAAGGTTGGAGACAAAGTCTTACTGCTTCATTTTGTTCTTTTTTTTATATTTCAAGATGTCGATCTCTTAATATTCATCCACACAAAAGGATGAAAAAAAATGAGAAAAGAGAGTGATGGCTTTCATCTGGGTACTTTATTCTTTTTCCTTTTTTTTTTTTGGCAGGAAGCGTCTCAAGCTGTCCCATTGCTCATCCCTTCATTTGGAGGTCAACAAAATATTAAACATTCTCATCAGGGGAGTGTGGAGAGACTGAAGGATCCTTGAACCATCTGTCCTCTAGTGTCAAAGAGCTAGCGTCCAGAAAGTCCAGGACGTGTGGCTTTTTTAATGCAGATGAGTTCGCCGGTGGATGGCGCGGGTCATGGTTTAGAAATATAATCGTCCTGAATATTTATAGATTTCACCTTGGAAGTCAAAGTGCAGATTAGAGTTTGAAAGTCAGTCGTTAGAGCAAAATATAAGCACGGCCTTGCTGACTTCAACTTTTTTGCATTATTATGGTAAACAGTATCGTGTCCTTAGGATGAACACAGCACTGATGCAGCGTGATTACGTTACGTATCAATGTCAAATTCTATTGAAAATCAATTTGCTGTTTTTTTTTTTTTTTGGTTGTTTCTATTGATTTTAAATCCTGCTTTCTCTCTCTTTTTCACACACACACACACACACACACGCACGCACGCACACACACACACGCACACACACACACACACACACACACACACATACACACCCACACACACACACATTAGATTGCCAGGAGGCGTTAAGTGGAGATGGATTTTCAGTGACAGAGGTTTTTTTTGTTGTTTTTACCCTCCTGGGCAAAACCACAGAAGACGTGTGTTTGAGAGCAACAAGAGCTCCAGGGTAAGGGGGATAAAATTAGCCCTGAGTGCCAGAAGCGCTTCCTGTAAAAGAAAAAAAAGAAAGAAAAAAGGAGGCAAACAGAAATGTCCACAAGTGTCCCAAAATTTTTCAGGACATCTGTAGATCAGGTCAGGCCCCGGGCGGATAAAGCGGGAATCCATGTTTAGTCTTGTTTCCTCATCAGGACATTCCAAATGTAATAATAATAATAATAATAATAATAATAATAATAATAATAACAATAGTAACAATAGTAATAATAAAAAACTGGCAATCCAATATAAGAAATATTTTTGAAGCTGGACTTAATTAGTGCTAAACTATGCACTTCATCATAAATAGTGTAATCAGAGCTCCACCCTTAATTGAACACACAATTTCAGTGTTTATATAAATGATCTACTGCTGAGCCACGCCCTACAGAGAACAGCAAAGCTGGGGGAGGGGCTCTTCTTGTATGAGGTCACATTACGAGGAAAATGTAATTGGCTTGGTCAATAGAAAAATGGGAAAAGGACAAACCACCGTGGATATTTTTTTTTCGTCTGAACACTCAGTGAATGTTTAAAAGTTTTGCATAATCTACCTTTTAAATACAAAAAGTAAAAAAGTACACAAAGTATTAAGAGATGCATATGTTCTCACACATTTCATACTCATTTCCCTAAAGTGCTCTATAAATAAAGCTGAATTGGACTGAATTCATTCTGAGTTCGTCCTTTCCCGAGGAAACATCCCTCTTATCTCTCGCTCTGATAACAAACAGCATGGGAATGAGAAGAACCAGCGCTCAGTAAACCACACACAGACTGGAACATTTCCTCAAGACGTAAAGCGTTGGTTTCCGAAGATGTTTCCATCTGAGCTCGACGACTTCCGTGACAGAGCGGGGAATCCTGCGTGACGGTGTAATAATGGTCGCCTTCTGGAAAGCATCGTTCATGTGCTTTCACACGGTGAAGATTTAAAGCAACATCACAAATGGATTTTAGATAAACACTCTCGATCTTTTTGTTCCTGCGCAAATCGAATCTCTCGGTGCGACACGAGCGCCGTTTCGAGCTACTGCGACGGCTAGCGTGGGGAGGATGCAGGAGAACGAGACAAGCCTGAGAGAACAAAGGGAGGACAGATTAGGGAAGGGAACGAGAGGGTTTGAGGTACATGGCGGCTCTTATATGATTAGATCCATTCGCTTGCTCGGAGCCTCTGTGGACAGGAAGTCTCTTTCTGTTTATAAACTGTGTACTGTACGAGCCGTGCTGTTGCGTTTGCCAGGAAGACACGGACGAAACAAAAGCGCAATCTGTTTCGGGTGTGATCTGGTGTCGCTAAAACGCTTCGACCGTCAATTCAACCTCAGCTGTGAAGTCCACCACTATTTAAAAATAAAGAATCGTGAACGACAAAGCGAGGACATTGTGTAACACAAAAAATTTACAACCGGCACATGATGTGAAGACAAACCGAACACGAGACAGCTGAACACAAAAGCGCAACAACCAAATTACAAGACAAATGTAGAGACATTCAAATCGGACTTTCGTTGGGTGAGATTTCGATACAGAATCGATATAAAAAGAAACAAATATAGAGAATTTCCTTAAAAAAACACACCACAGTTAGTGGAGAAAATACAAACCGCTGTATTTTACTGCACATACTCACATTTTGCAAGAGTATCACAACTTCTTCTTTTGTGCTTATGTGCAGTACCGCCTGTCCTGTCCGACTCCCCCACACTTCTGTCCACAACACAGATTACCAGAATTACCGGAAAACTTTTGTAGCTAGTCACATAGCTGACTTCTTAAAATAGTTTTTTAAAAACGGATCAGCTTGTTCTGACGGAGCCGCTAGTTTGTTAACAATGCTACTCAAATCGTAGCTCCAAACCGCAATGCTAGCTTATTTTATAGATCCAAAAGAGGCGGGAAACAAGTCCATATGTGGTTTTCAGTGTAAGGGTAATCTAGAAGTCGTAACCAGAGTACAGAGTAATTTCATAAAGAATTTCATTCAAGAAAGTTCAATTCCAGACATTGCGACAGAAATTTGTAGCTAAGATTTGAATTTGAATGAATAATGTGTGACCTCGGTGAAAGAGATAACCGCTAGCTGCTAGCCGCAACTGAACAATCTTTATGGTGCTCAAACTGATGACGACAGTCAGACAAAACATTCCAGGAATTTTTTTAACCGCTTAGCCCGAAGTCTGTGCCTAATCTCCAACCCCTTCTTGAGCTCGCCATCGCAGTGAAAACACTAATCTCATTTTCCTATCCAACAGATGAAAGCTAAACCTCATAAAACTGTTCGCTAATGGACACTCCTGACTGCTAGATTTCACACTTCAGCAACAGCTGTGCGTCTGTTAGGTAACATGAGGCTCATCTCAGAAAGGTGATCTCGCTCAGACTCGCGATGAAACCAATCACGCCGACCATCGCTCAGCCTCAGGGCACGGCCCATCTCGTTAACCTCCGCGGAAGAGCCGACGGGAGCTCGGTGGCCTTGTTTCTGAAGCGAGCCGCGGTAATTCCGAGTCCCTCTGGCGCATTAAACACATCTCAGTTTGTGGCCCATCCATTTCTCTCTCTCTCTCTCTCTCTCTCTCTCTCTCGGAAAGAGAAATACAGGAGAGGAGAGTCAGCAGAGGCCTGAATCACAGAGCAGGCGAGGGAGAGGAAATTTCAAGGGGATCATTTATAAAAGAAAAGCAGACAGAAGTGTGGGGGAGTCGGACAGGATGCTAAAATACACTCGCATCTAACTGCAAACTATGTGCATTGCAGAGCAAACATCTCAGTAAGCCGAGGCTGAGTATGATTAATTATTCCTGTGTAAATAATCGAGCTGGGAATCATGGGGCTATTGCCGTAGCTCTCAATTTTCTTTACGGATCGATTGTATAGTACTAGTGTTTACTGTCTGGTTTGTCTCGAGCTTGCATTTCTTCCAGGTTTCGAGATATTCTGTGGACTACTGAAAGCATCTAAGAAACACTGAAATTCTGGTAACCTGTGTTGTTGATTGTTTAAATTTCACGTCTCATACAAATCTATAACCTGCCAGTCTTTTGCTCCAGACTCCAATCCAGTAGGTGGCGGTACTGCACATAAGCACAAAAGAAGAAGAAGTGATACTCTTGCAAAATGTGAGTATGTGCTGAAAAATACAGCGGTTTGTATTTTCTCCACTAACTGTGGAGTGTTTTTTTAAGGAAATTCTCTATATTTGTTTCTTTTTATATCGATTCTGCATCGAATACTCACCAAATAAAAGTCTGATTTGAACTTAATCAGCCAGTTTCCCTCATTTTCATCACTATTTGTGTATTTGTAAAAGTCACTGACAAAAATCAATAGCAAAAAAAAAAAAAGTCAATAGCTTTCCGGACTATTTAGTTCACATGAAATCAATGACTTTATGAAGTCTTAGCTTCACAACGAACGCTAACAAGCTCAAATCTCGATCAGCATTACTTCAGAATAACGTTTCCATTTTATAAAACGCCAAACGATGGTTGTCGTAAAACCATTATTACAATTTCATGAAATTAAACATGTGCTTTGGTGAAGTTTTTTGTTGTTGTTGTTGTTGCTAAAAATGACAATTTTGATGTAAAGTGGAATAATGCAGCAATTTTTAAAGAAATTTGACGATGTCAGAAATCACGATGTATTAAAAGGTGACAAATTTAAAAGTAATACTTTGGGTGTCAGGCACAATAGTAAGAATATAAAAATTATTTTCATTCTGATCAAAATGATATGTAGTACCTAATCAGAATTTATTCTTCAATTATTTTTCAGACACGTCCGAAAAACTTTAAAGGTTACGTTAATGCTTACCTTGTATTCAGACTCGGGTTACTCTGGAACTTTAGTAGCTTTTCCT
This sequence comes from Clarias batrachus, assembly GCA_003987875.1. Taxonomy (NCBI): domain Eukaryota; kingdom Metazoa; phylum Chordata; class Actinopteri; order Siluriformes; family Clariidae; genus Clarias; species Clarias batrachus. The sequence continues at coordinate 430,677 of QMIH01000122.1, forward strand.
AGCAATTAATTCGAGTTATTACAATCAACTAGGTCGAGTTTTTTTATTTGTTGACTTGTCTATGGAATATTGACTTTAAATAGCCCTTTAAAATTTTTACAATACAATAAAGAAAACAGATAACATGTAAAGGCACATCTTAGCATTTTAGCCTTAGCGTGTTTGCTGGATATAATTGATTTATTTCTCTGTTCACCTCGCTACAAATGAATTCATAATTTTGAAGCTAAATATCTTAGTTATCTCTACTTTAGCACATTAGCTGCTGAGATTTTTCGATGGATGGCGGATAAAAAGTGACGCGCGATTACTTCTTCTCCGCTCGACGCCTTATCCTTCCGCGGCTTCAGGAGAGAAAAGATTTAAACGCAGCGCTGACACTAAATGATAAAACCTCTCAGGTATGAAGTTCTGGTCCCCCACACCATTGTCTCACACGAGTGACTGAAAGATTCGACTGACGTTTTAATTAGAATAACGTGAAAGTTGCTCTGTAAGTGATTTGGGAAGGATTAAGTGCCATTAGCGATGCAAATATTGCGAGATTTCTATCCTGCGTCGCACAAAAGAGCGTGAGCGTTATAGAGATATTGGCTCGCTCGCTCGGTGTGTGAGGAGCTTTATCTAGAAAACTTGAGCAGGAAACTCAATTTGTGCTTGCTTTTGTTCGAAAGTATTAAGAAAAAGCACTATGTTGCTCAGATTAACCATTTAATTGTTCTGCTTGTAATGTCATGCATTGAATTCTGGGTAATTAAAAGCTGAGCGCGGAGCACCGGGGCTTTATTTACTTAATGACAAGTGAATGAACTCTTATATAAGATCACATCCTGGAGTGATTTATTCCAGCAGCTGTTACAGCTTTTCCTTATCATGATAATGTTTCATTCATTTATAGTGAAATCAAAGATCGTCCAGGAACTCGTCCACTTCAAAGAGCTTAAAATGATCTCAAACAGTTCTATATGCGACGTCACAAAGCGCTGACACTGGAGACTCCACCCACAAACGCTACATGTTCCATAATTGTCGCCTTGAAGAAACTCCTCGAGCCAACGATTACAAGTGATCTTCCCTGTGAATGAGCTGTTACCATAGAAACCACAGTGCAGTAATAGAAACCTGGTGTTAGATTAAAATGCATCGATGCTTCCTGACCAATCAGAATCCAGCGTTCTTTATTAGCGTTCAGAGGCGGCGGTGGAGGTGAGTGTGAGCTCTGTTTGGAGACGGAGCTTCTGTATGTCAGACGTCATCTCGGAGATCGGATCGCACGGCGTCTGAGGTCGGTGGAGGAAGGCGGGGAAGCGGGCCGCGTACGCTCGGCGACGTGACTCACGGCACGGGAGAGCAATTAACCGTTTGGAGGAAACGCAAACGTAATCACGGTCTGCACTGAGAGATCAGTGATGGATCACATGAGCTTTTATTCACACACACACACACACGCACACACACACACACACACACACACACACAGACACACACACACACATATACAGTGACCGTGTAATATAAAAGCAGCTCGGCTTGTGGATTAACATAGCGATCAGTGTTCACGTCGGAGGTGACGCAGTGCTCTGTTTACACACTGCAGGTTAATCACATGTATTATAATCATTATAACAATTACATGATGTCAGGAAAATTATAACTATTCAATTACTATGTAATTACATTCATTAGTGACCAACTTGATTATTTAAATTCTTGTGCATGGGTTTATTTACAGTATACTGCTAATGCAATATAATGAATTAATTATGATAAGATTATGATTCTTTTGGTTTATTTAATTATTTATTTATTTATGTACACACCTAAATTCTAATCAAATATATAAAATAGAAAGTATACATCACTGACATTTAGCTGAAAATTGGTATATACATAATAATAATAATAATAATAATAATTATTATTATTATTAT
>QMIH01000122.1:438550-461989 GCA_003987875.1 Clarias batrachus
GAAAGAGGTGGAGGGAGGAGTCAGAGAAAGTGGGTGGAGGAAAGAGGTGGAGGGAGGAGTCAGAGAAAGGGGGTGGAGGAAAGAGGAGGAGGGAGGAGTCAGAGAAAGGGGGTGGAGAGAGGAGTCAGAGAAAGGGGGGTGGAGGAAAGAGGAGGAGGGAGGAGTCAGAGAAAGGGGGGTGGAGTAATGAGTGCCAGGAAAGCGTCAGACTGAGGAGTCGAGGTAATAAAAGTTTCACAGGAAGAAGTCAGAGTTGTTGTAATTTCTTGCTTTTTATTTTCCTCATTTATGTCTTTGTTTCTTGTTTATATATTTTTTTCAGTTAGGGAATATTTTCTTCATGCTTTATTTCCTGAAAGTTCTTGCTTTGTTTTTAATTAAATTCTTTATTCAAAATTATGGAAATAAATTGCATAATGGGTTCTTGTTATTTCCTGGTTTCTTGCTGTTGTTGTGAAGTTCCCACTTCCTACTGTATTTTCTTGAACTCGTCAGTAGAAGTTTTATATTTGTCTCATTAACGTCTTCAATAACGCGTTCCTAATGTGATTTGGGCAAAAAACTACAGAATGTCCTTGTGTTCTAGAAAGTTCTCCTTGCTATTCTTACTTGAGTCCTCGCTTTTGTATTTCCGTACACGAGTATCATCACATGTTTCTTGGTATTAGTCTGATTTTGACCCCAAAACCAACATTATTCTGGAAGTAATTTGATAAAAGCTTCTCTAGCACATGTTCCCCAGTGACCACTTGTTTTTTCCTTTGTTACTTGAAACTTCCTAGATTACGAAAAATTCTTGCTTTCTTTTTTTCCTCCATATTTTTTTTATCTCCATTTCTTGGACCTTCTGATTGATAATGTAAAATTTTCCTCAAATCAACAGAATATGTTCTATGTTTCTTGAACAACTGTAGAAGAACTTGTGCAGGTCTGAAGCTTGGACATGGACATTAGCTTGAGGCGCTCTTGGTATTTCATTTTCCTTTATTTCTTTTCCACTAAACTAAGAGACATATGAGGTCTTCTGATTAAAATACTAGTTCTTGTTTTTTTCTTCTTCATGGATTCCCAAAGTTGCTTCCTGATACTTGTTTTCGTAGCTTATTTTCCAGATTTACAAACGTCCTGCTTCCTGAGGATTGTTTCCTCGTGTTGTCATTTCTGTCTCATTAACGTCTTCCAAAATCCAACATGAAATCAAGGTCTTGCGTTCCAAAATGGCAGAAGAACCAGTGCAGGTTTGAAGCTTAAACACGATTAAAAGTTGCATTTATTAATCGGGAGTATATCGTGTGAAATCATCAACACCTACACAAGCAAATCCACTAACCGTTCCAAACGGGTTTAATTGCTGCATTGTGAGCATCCAGAGCGACATGTTGTCATGTTCCAATAACACGACGTCCTCATTACAGCTCTTGCTGAACCTTTTAGCCTGTGGCCGGCTCACAGAGGACAGGCGCACGCAGGATATGTCCTTGCTGTCTGTTACATAACAGCGTCCAGTCACTGAGGTAAACACTCCAGCTCTGAAACCGCTAATAGCCCTGGCAGGAGTGTGCGCGGCTCTTCAGCGCGCCTCGTTCCAGGACCATAATAACGATCTAATCAGCGTTCCGAACTGACAACCGTTTATGATATTCTGCTCAGATGTAATCCGCAAAGCACGCTACAATTAATTCGGGAATCTAACTGCCGGATAATTACGGACCGCCGATCTCGGGAAGAAAGGCGCTAAATTAATGCTAACATATTGGAGTGCTAGCGCAGGTGCTCTTCATTCAGTATTCATGTTCGAGACTGTGATTATGCACACTCGAGTTAGCGCGGAGAGCTGAGAAGGCAACATCTGAGGGATTTGGTGTGCACACAGTCAGGCCTGGAGGAAAAAAAAACACAAAAAAAAAAAAAACACGGTACACAGGATCAGAGCAAAGGCGTCCATGATGCCTCGAGAGACGAACTGTGCAAAAAATTCAATCAAATGCAATCGCTTGTAACACGGGTGAGGTTTTATATTACAGCACATAAAAAAAAAAAATCCAAGTGTCTCTATTTCTGTTTCTATCCATATTTAAACAGGAAGTGGGTGTGGTCTAAACAGGAATTTTCACTTCAGCTGATGTTCTCCTAGAAACAATAGTAAAAACTGGAGAAAAAAAAAACAGCAGGAATAATCGGTTATCAAAACATTGTGAGACTGCACTTCATGTTTCCCACTGGACCACTAGGGGGCATTGTGGTGATGCTAGGAATATAACGACTAGCGCTATGAAATACACCAGACAACAACGATTTACCAAAACATTAAATTGTAATTCAGCCAAAACAGTACAAATTGTTTTTTTTTTATCTGTTCTGCGAAAGCGGACGTGATGGAGTTGAATGGTTGTGCGAACGGATGCTAATCGGCATCAGTGCTCCAAAGAACAACTTTCTGTTTTGCTTTCTGTTTTGAGGTTGTGTTTGCAATGTTGTGTTTGGGTCGTTCATTCATCGTTATCTCAGCATCATTTTATCAAAGTCATTATAGTTTTCAAAAGTAGCATTGTGCTGATGGGGGACGTCATAAGTAAGGTTTCATTTACGCGCTGTAACAACAACAGCATCAACCTAGTTTGGAATCGATCTTAACCAGATGATTTGTGGAAGAAAAAAAAAATCGAACGTAACTGATAAAAGTCGGGAACTACCTTTCATAACAACACCTTGCATTTAATTACCTAATAACATTTTTAATCAAATTTACTTGGATCGGCATCTACTGTATTACAGAGCAGGGACGCAGTGATGCTGTGAGTCGAAATGGCGTCCATTTCATTATAATCCTCCTATAAAATCGTAGACAAATCCAGCTAGAAACCTCTGTAGAGTCCCAACTAGGGACTCTAGAGGCCAATGGTGACCACGATATTTATTCCCATTTTTACAAAGGTAGTAGAACCACCAGTCGACATCCACATTCACACACAACGGGCAATGAGAACCATGCATGAAACCACACAATGAGAACTCCATGCAATACAGACCTGAGATACCATATCGAACCCAGGACCCGGAGGTGCAAGGCGACAGTGCTAACCACCACGCCACTGTGCCGCCATAATGGAACTTTATTGCGTATTTAATAGCATATTTCATTTGTGATTTTTTTTTTTCATCAGGATGTCTAGATTTTTAATAGGAAATACGGTTTTATTGTGTGACGCTCAGTAATCGTTTAAGTTGGGCTGCTGGAAGGAAAATCTCTAGACGCGCCGCTAGTTATTAATGTAATTTTGGTATTGTCATATTGCAAAGAAGTTTTCAATTTCGATTATTTCAGTACATTATTATTTCACTACTGCTATACTGTATCTAAAATAACACCCTGGATGAAGAATCCTTTATTAACCATCAGTGACAGTCATTTTTGGTTTTTAATCTGTATTTGCTAAAATGTTGCAGCATCAGGCGTTATCAATCTAGTTTTTTAATACATTTAAATATAAAAACACACACAGACACAGGCTTTAGTTTGTTGGACTAATGCGTGCATGTTTTGGATTCGTATTCTGTACCACATTAACAGGTCAAAACAATTACCAGCCAGTAAATGGCACTCAAATCTGTCTCTTAAGTAAAAAAAAAACAAAACAATAAAAATAGGAAAAATAATCATCATAAATTTTTTTTTTTTTAAAAGCGCTGGAAAAATGGACATAAACATCCCGCTTCGAACTGCTTTATTGAGCACGTTTCCCTCTAAATGGCCCGAACAGACACATAAAACTGATACGCTGCTTTCTCCCTTTACGCAATAAACAGTAAAAGGTATAAAAATAATTCCATGCCATGGAGCTGTTTACAAAAATTATAAGCACAGCGATAATTTGGTCGGGGTTGTCATGGTGATCAAAGTTCTACCCCAGTTTGAGCTCTAATGTGGAAATTTTTTACCAACCTCCCATCAAAACTGCATGTCTTTAGAACAGTGGGAGGAAACCGAAGTACCCGGAGGAAACCCACCAAGCACGGGTAAAACACGCACACTCCATGCACGCAGACCCCGAGGCGGGAATCAAACTGGGACCCTGGAGGCGCGAGGCCATAGTGCTACCCCACTACACCACAGTGCCACCATAATGTAATGGTACAAACACTTCTGTCATCATCATCATCATCATCATCATCACCACTAAGGTATCCAGTTTGAATCTTGTGTATGGTTACACCCTGGTACCCCTGACCCCCATCTTAAACTCCTCCTTAAACTGCACCCTCGGGTTGAACGATTTGCGATGGTGAGGCCATGTTGTCTCCAAATAAAACCGACCACGCATCCAGAATCATATTACACGGGCCTGTCAAAACAACACCCACGACGCTGCTGAGGCCCGATCTTTCCTTTCATATCAGCTGTCCCAAAAATATCTCCCCCTGCCAAGACAACAGGCGAATGCAGCGGCGCTGAAAAACGCTCGAAAAACCGGGAATCCTGCTAGCACACGAGCCGGGGCGTGAGCTGGGTGAATGTTCGAGTCAGACGGCTGACAGACACACTCATCCTCCTCCAGAGCCCAGAGGAGGAGAAGCAGAACTGCCACGGATGACTCATCATAATTAGCTCCTATAGAGCTCGGCCTCCTCCTTCCTCCTCTCTCTCTCTCTCTCTCTCTCTCTCTCTCATTTCTCCCTCCTCTACTCTCATATTCTCTTTGTCTCTCTTCTTCCTCCTCCTCCTCACTCATTCTCTCCCTTTCTATTTTTTATTCCCCTGAGACCCTGAGCCATTCATTTTTTCCCCCCTCTCTCTCTCAACATTTCTTTTTAACTTCCAGCGTGTTCCTCTGCTCCATATGGAGGACGATTTTAGCTTTTAAAGTCTACCACGAGTGTGGAGGTGGAACCTGGAGAAGTTGGTCGCTATTGAGTCTTTTTAAGGCATGAAGAATGATGTTCGACATTACATCACGGCGAATAAAAAAAAAAAAGAAGAAGCATTTTCTTCAACACCATCTTCAAGAGGTCTTATTCGGGCTTGGCAAAGAGTTTTGATATCATGGTCTTCAGTAAGTTCCTTCAGGAGCTCCTGACACTCTGAGGTGCTTACAGAGTACATGTCTAATGGTTGTAGTTGATGACCAACAAAGTTCCAGAGCAAAGAAAGAGCTCTTCCAAATCAACACAACCAGAAAGCAGGAATAATTCGGTCCAGAACCTTGGTCCAGGTAAATTGTGGTGATCATCGTATCATGTATATCAGGAGCATCATAGTAAGCTTCTGGTTGGTCGGATCACATGCCTGACCCACCTTAAGGAACACTGATAAATAGAACAACTTACACAAGATGGACAAAAGTACAGCATGTGGACACTTGACTGTCTAACCAATATGAAGTTCTTCTTCAAACTGAGTCTATGGAATGTCCCTCAAACCTGTTCCAGCATGACCAAGCAAGCTCCACGGTTCAAAACAGTTAGATTACAAGAACTTGACCACAACCCTATTGAACTTATTTAAGAATCAAGTAGAACCGGAGCCTTTTCGAACATCTCACTTACGCTAAATGAGCATAAATCCTAGCAGGCCATCTTGAGTTTTTTCCGAGACACAAACTGCTGTCGCTCGGCTTCTCTGAAGAACTCTCGTTATCCAGACGCCATTTGGAGAGGAGATGCGGCGCAATATGGCGCATTTCTCCCTCTTGACTCATTTTGTCGGCGCTTGTTCATCCAAGCACCGTTTGGAGGAGGTACGCTCCCCGACATGGTGGATGACACGATGCCTAGTGAGAGCTGTTCGCAACAGGATGTTTCCGTTTCGTGAAACGTCATTCCCGGTGTATGAAGAATCCCCAGTGAAGAAGAAGAGCACAGTGATGGATGGAAATGGAAAAATAACGAAAATAAAATACAAAAACGGCACATTTTAACAAAATCTCTCATCCTTGTCTTCCTCTCATTCTCTGCTTCCCTCCTGGTTTCCCACATCTTCTCTCTAATTTCATTCGCTCTAATGCTTGCTTTTTCTCATCCGCCTCATTCACTATGATGTTCTGACTCTCTATGGTGCTCTCCCTTTTTCCTCTTCACCCTCTCTCTCTCGACTCTGGTGTGCTCTCTTGGGTTGTCGCTCTCTGGTCTAACTCCCTTTCTACCTTCCTTTTTTATAATTCTCTCAGTTTTTTCTTTCTGAACTTCAGGATCATATGAAACCCCAAAGGCACAAGCAGCGTTTTCCCATCATGCACCTGGACTTATAGTATATACAGTATATCTTCAGGTAATGGACAAGTGCACTGCTGTCCGAAGCAATGTTCAACATCAGAATCAGGGTGGAAATTGACTCGTATGATTCGTTTGTTATTTGGTTTACTTTCATGTTGATGAACAGAATGAATAAAAAAAAAAAAAGGAGAGGCACGAGAGAATGAAAAGCAGCGTGAAAGGTGAAAAAAATTTGAACAAACCTGAATAAATGAATTCAATGCTACAAATGAACTGATTCAGTTCCAGCAGCTGAGTCGATTCGGAATCGATTCACTCGACGGCTCCGGCGCTCTCCGATCCACACGCTATGTTGCATGTCTCGTGCAACAAAGACGACAAACTGAATTTTAGTCTTAGTCTTTGAGATTGAAGCTCATATGATTCACAGAGGCCGTGTACGCCCATAAAGGTTTGCAGGTTTGACACACTATAGTTCAAACTTCTTGCACTTACATAAACACCACTTCATGACTTAAACCGGGAAACGTAAAAATAATTCATGGTTCTGGGATCGACGTAGACGAGTCTAGTTACATGAGGTGCGAATTCTAATGCCATGCTGATTACGATTCATTTCAGAATCAGCGGAGACCGTGATGCGAACGTAGCATGATGAGCTGAGCTGCTCTGGGACGAGGTCTATTCATTTAAATCGAATTGACTCCAATAAACTCATAAAACACACACACACACACACACATACATAAAACACAGAGCACACTGTAAGCTGCTTCCTCATGCACCCAAAACTTTGATATCCTGATTTGATCATGCATGTTGCAATATTTGCATCCAGGTTTTTCTCATATTATCCCGTGGACGCTACGCTAGCAGAGTCCTACTGTAAATTGAAATTGAAGTGACACTTGCTAACACTTGCTTCCTTAAAGCCACGTAAAATCCAGCGCATCTTTATGCTACAGTACACGCAAGCTGAGAAAGGCCAGAAATACTAAGCGCCCACTCAGGAGGTGTGGGAGTGTGTGTATTTTCTCTAAAATTATTCGTATTTTGCTGCTGTTGTTGTTAGCTAAACCATAAAAATGCATTAGCTAATAATGTAGCTTACAGTATATTTTCCTTTATGAATTTGTACTTGGCTAGTTGATGGCTAAGCATAAAATATTAACCATCTGATGTTTCTCGCGTAAGTGTATTATACTTTTTAACCCCGTAACTATCCTGCGCAACATTCAACAGCGTTAACGCTAACATCGATGACGTAGCTTATTTAAGCTAACGATCCAAACTACAGCAAATTTCAAACAAGAACATAATGCGCACACAACCCATGAAATAACCCACCTAGCTAACTTCCTGCTAGCTGATTAGCATTTTAGACATTTCTGAAAGGAATATCAGCAGGAAGCATGACGGAGCAAGTCCAGGTCCCGGTTTAATGCCAGTCCGAGTTGTTAAACCCGGCTCTGGAAGCAGACGAGAAAGCTAGCGCACAACCCTCGAGCGTTAGCGAGTTCATCCCGAACGCTTTGGGAGCAATCAAACTAATTAGACTTACTCAAACAGACAACTCCATTAAATAAAAACAAATTCGACAGCACTTAAGATTTGACTGTAAAGACTCTACAGTCTAAACATATATTCATGTTTCTTTCATGTTACTGTGTGTCTCTGTGGCTTTTTATATTCATCTTTATTTGAACTCATCTTAAATTCTTGCGTCGTCGTAACGAGATTTCTCCACGCGGAACGACACGCCGTTTATTGTCCCAGAGCCATAATTCGGTCTTTATCTCGTTCCTGAACGCAACAATTGAATTCAGGAGCGGAGTCAATAAAGTCATAAAGCTAATCTGAGAAATACCGGAGCTTGCTATGATCGTTTTAACTCGGGCGAAGCTCCTGAGAGAGACGAACACACGACCCGCTGGTGCCAGAGACCGAACCCAAAAAAATCAACAAATCCAACCTCAGCTTTGTGCGTTTCATTTATTTATTACAAGTCGAATTGTAACACATCTCTGTGCATTCATGTGTTAGAACATATTGCGATATTTTCACTCTCTAACACTCTTTTGTTACCTGTACAAGGGGTGTTTAAATCAAACAAGTACTTATGATGAAATTTCTGGCAAACGAAGGTGTAAAAATGATCTTCAAGCACAGTACGGTGAAGAGACTCTTGGTCATAGTAAAATATCTAACTGGTGTGAACATTTTAAAGGAGGCCGTACGGTCATGGATGACGTTGTAGTCGTTCCTGTGAACATTCGGTGACTGGAACGCCCGATCCTTCTATGGACAATCGACGGATAATATGTCTCCAGGTTCCTCAGGAGACGCATCTGTATTTGAGAACTGTACAGACAATCATTCACCAACACCACTCGCACATTACAGGACCTCAGCTTGGAGTTATTGCCACACCCCCTGCACAGTCCTGACCTCGCTCCAAGTCAGTTCCATATTGAAGGAGTTCCTGGGAGGCCAGGGTTTCAGGTGTGAAGCAGGCAGTCAGATCACGGCTCCGGTGGCTTTGACTTGAACACTCCTCGTATAGAAAAAGAGTACTAAAAACTATTATTATTATTATTTTAAGATTTTATTTACACATCGGACGTCTTAAATTTAAAACAATGAGCGGAAGTTCCTCGCTTAAAGTGTTCAAGTTCGAAGGTTAAGTATCAAACGGAAAGCAAAATTATACTTGCTCACTTATATTTGCACCTCCTCGTTTTTTTTTCCCAATCCGTGACCAAAAGCTGTGATACAATTCCAACTGTGTGTTTTGTGATCCGTTACAGCCCTAATTACAAGCATGCTGTAACTCCAGAGTGCGGTGCACGATGAGGGTTAAAGAGCCGACAGTGGATCTCTGGCAGTTCTGTGGTTTGGGTGAAACATAAAAGTTTCCGCAAGCAAGCTGCTGCTCGGGTTACATTTAATTTCAACACAGAAGCGGCTGACTTCTGCTTTCCGTTTAATACTTGTAGAACTTTTACTCAGTGATTAAATGAAAACTACTTTCTTGATGTCCAGTCCCTTCCATCCATCCATCCATCCATCCATCCATCCATCCATGAACCTCTGGAGCCCAACTAGAGACCGTGGAGGCCGACGGTGACCATCATATTCATTAACAACATTTTTTCACACCAATCAGCCGAATCTGCATATCTTTGGACTGTGCGAGGAAACCGGAGGACCTGGAGGAAACCCAACAAGCACGGAGAGAACGTGCAAACTCCATGCACACAGACCCCGAGGTACTGTACCATATCGAACCCAGACCCTGCAGGTGCAAGGCGACAGTGCTAACCACTACGCCACCGTGCCGCCATAATATTCAAAGGTTTACTCACTCACTCACCATCTATACCGCTTTATCCTGTATTCAGGGTCGCGGGTTGCCTGGAGCCTATCCCAGGAGGTTTAGGGCACGAGGCCTGGGGTACACCCTGGACAGGGTGCCAATCCATCGCAGTGCACACACATACACACACGCTCACACACTACGGGCAATTTGGGAACGCCAATCCGCCTAATCTGCATGTCTTTGGACCGTGGGAGGAAACTGGGGTACCCGGAGGAAACCCACCAAGCACGGGGAGAACATGCAAACTCCATGTACGCAGAGACGGGACTCGACCCCGGACCCTGGAGGTGCAAGGCGACAGTGCGAACCACTAGGGCGACTGCTCTGCTCACTTTCCTGTACTGCAGACCGTACTGGGTTACTTTCATCCATGGTTATGATCGGTTACTAGAATTCGGCCTTGTCTACGATTGGTCCGATGCTTTAAAACGGCGAGCCAATCAGAGCCTGTATGAGAGAGGCATTTGTTCTGACGGAGTTCACTGATCAGAACCGGCAGAGAAATTTTCCTCCCAGGAAACTCGTCACAACACATGATGTTCCTTTTTTTCCGCAAACGAATATGTTTATTCCGACAAGACCTGAGTATAAGGTTAAGTGTTTACATGGATAATATTTATCTAATGCACAGGACATGAAGTTAGTTGGTGTGACAGAAGAGGATGCAGAGGAATCAAAAGTTTACATCCCCTCTCGTTCCCATCCAAAAATTCCTTCGGATCGGATCGGATCAGGTCGGATCTGTACACACCGTCCAGACCGTGCTTACATGACGCAGTTTTATTCCACTCAGGCGGATATTCCCATTATTACAGAAATATTAGTGTAATGTTTTATTCTTTATTCTCCAGGAACCAGAATCCTGAGCCTTTATCTAACCGTCGAGTCGTTATCCATCATCCCTCCTGTACATTCAGTCACAGTTTATAACATGTACAGTCCGAACGTCACTCAAAACACACACAACACTGCAGAGTCTCAAGCCAAACAAATCAACAGAACTGACCCAGAGACTGACCCGAGCTCTGAACACACACACACTCACAATCACACACACACACACATACTGTACACGCTCACAACAAATTCTATAAATGATGCAGAAGCGTAGCCGACTTCAAAAGCGGCACGCTCTCTCTCTCTCACGGCCGCCGTTCTCCGAACGCTTCATGCGATGTCTTTTTAATTAAGTCGGCCATAGACTGAGGCTTCGCAGTTTCCCGTATCAGCACGTTTCTTGTTCGGAAAACTTTTTCGCATTTTTAAAATAAATTACTTTCGACTCAATAAAGTCATAAACACACTTTGAAGGTGAAAATGAAATTCGCTGGTTGAGTATTAAGAAGAAGAAAAAAAAAAAAGACAAACATTTATCGGTAGAGTTCTTCTGAAGAAACACCTCACCAACAAGAAGATGATTTTTTTCCCCCCTCATTTAACATGCGCTTGTTTATTAGTTCCAGACCCATGAGCGAGAGCAAGATGGTTACTATGGAGCTTACTGGTTGCTATAGAAACGATAATCATGTTAAGGTTAGGTTAGCTAGCTACGGAGCTCTGAGCAGATAAAAGCTTTGACTGAGGCTTTATTAAAAAAAAAAAAGAAAAAAAAAGAAGAAGAGGAAGACGAAAAGCAATTCATAAATATTGGCACCTTTGGTAGTGATCCGGCGCACTTTGTGATAGCACCATGGATTATGTCTTACCTACACGACTAGGCACAGCATAAGACAAAAGGTAAAAGATCTGTAACGATGATCATATCATCACACACACACACACACACACACAATCAGATACGCCTGTCTTCACGGCAGATTCAATTATTCTGTCAGTAAATACCTAAAAAAAAAAAACATCCAAGCTGTAGAGGAGAGGAGGAACAGGACCGAACCTCCCAAAAGCAGAGCAGCGAGATGCAGCCGGAGATAAAACGAGAGTCCGAAGGTCAGGACGGCGAGATGAAAAGAGCGGAGTAACAAAGGAGATCAAGGCCGAGCGATAGAAAGACACACAGAGAGGCAGCGATAGAAAGAGAACGCGATAAAAAGACAGATAGAGAGCAAAGCACAGAGGGTGGAATGATATATTTTCACGAGTGGGAATTTCAAACACTCGTATCGCTTCATTTCGCGCCTGTTGTAAAAATAGTCGGAATTTGCAGTACGCGGTCTGACACGGGGACACGGAAAAAGCGCCGGCGCTTAGAAGCTGGTTAATACGCGGGTCATCGCTGCTGCTTGGGAATGTTTTATAAATTCTTTGTTTTCGATTCCTGAATGCACATTTGGGGACATTTTAAACACAGTTTATGGTGATATATCACAATTTTCTATTATTTCTATTATATTATTCGATTATTTCTTCAGTTGCTTACGACTGGCCAGCTAGCTACGCTCTAATCATAGCGATATGATGATGGCTGATGGTGAGCAGGACAAGGAGGGAAAACAAAAGCGCTTCTCTAATGATGTTCAAATGATGTTATTTCACCTGATTTATTATTTCTAACTCGGTTCACTTTATGGAACTGTCATAATGCTGTTTTATTTCCTAAAAATGTTAACGTTATGGCGGCACTGTGGCTTTGTGGTTAGCACTGTCGCCTTGTACTGCACCTCCAGGGTCCGGGTTCAATTCCCGCCTCGGGGTCTGTGAGCATGGAGTTTGCGTGTCCTCCCCGTGATTGGTGGATTTCCTCTGGGTGCTCTGGTTTCCTCCCACAATTCCAAGACATGCTGATGCATTGGCACTCTGTCCAGCCTCGTGACTTAAGTCTCCTGGGACAGGCTCCAGTACGAATGAGAGTCTTAACGTTATTAGTGATCCAGGTGCCTTTTCATACTTGCAGATTTGTTTATCCGCAGGTTTGTGAGTTTGGTACCCCACAGCGACCCTGAGTACTGATCCTCTCTCATGTTGAAAAGTAATGATGCTGGGGCAACAATGGAAAGCGGGATCGTGAGTTTGAATCTCAAAACTGCCACCAGTGATCCAAGAGCTGTAACCCCAGAGGAAAGAATGTTGCTGTCTCTTCTGTCAATCACTGCTGACTGATACATCATAATGTTTGCTGATGTATGTGGAAGAGGGTGGATAGCGCTTTTTTTCTTCTAAGTGTGTTACGCTGTGAGATAAGAGTCTGTCAGAAGAAGCATACACGCTAACATCCTTCCATTTCTACCCCGAGGTAGCTCAAGACACAAACCCTGGGGCATCCTGGATGATGTGCACACTCTTCACCATACACTACAGGCAATTTGGAAACAGCTATCAGGTTACGCCGCATGTCTTTGGAGGAGCATGCGGAGAACGTGCAAACTCCAAACGCACACACAGACCGGAGGCGAGGTTCGCTAACCGCTACGCCACCATCCCACCACCGCTGCACCATCGTTTCTTATCATTAACATATTTCATCATTCTCTTTTGAAGAGACATTAATTCCCGGTTGCGCCACCGTCCCCGCCCACTGAAATTCGGAACGAATAATACAAGGCAGACCCTGCGCCCACCTTGCGTGCGTGTGGCACATTCCAGTGGCCTTTAATTTACGACCGTGTCACAAGGGAACACCTTCTCACTACAAGGTCTTTTTTTTTGTCGCCGTTCTCATCATGCCAAACACCCTCCCACAGACATACACACACACATGCATCACCCACACACACACACACAGCACCATCAGGGAGAAACTCAGGGAAAAGAAAGGAGGCTGAGTGTCGAGTAAAATCTTTACAGGGAAACGGACAGATGGCTTCACAGAGCAGCGGAGTGTGAGCCAGTAAACTAATGGCTAATGGCTTCTGGGCTAGATTTCACTGTACCGTGCAAATATTTAATTAATATCTGTTTGACCTTGCTCACATTGCTGATTACGGGTAAGAATGACACGTTCTGCAGCGCTGCTTAAGAGCTGTTAACCCGCGTGGGCAGAATAGCGGGGTTTGCAAACATGTGCGGGAAAGAATCTTGCAAAAAGAAAAAAAGGAACAGTTTCATAAGCCTAGGTAGTTGGACACTAATGTGATGTTTGTGATGCTAGGTATGATGCAGATAATGCTAAGCACCATGCTAGTGCAATTAAACATTCATTATGATTGACAGTGATGAAGTTACGCCTTGTGATTTTACATCTAATTTGCATAGCAATTAACAGTGACGATGTGATCACATGCATTACGATGAATGCTAACGATGCTCATGCTCTACAGTAACAGCCATTTGATTTCATGGCAATCTTTGTATCACACTGACAATACTTAGCATCTAGTACCATGTGACCAGTTAGGGGTAGGGGGGGGGGGGGGCTGTGGGTTAGATATTTTTTTTTATAAGTGGCTACAATTGGCTTTACGCCTTCATACATGAGAAAAGTCCCAGTTTGACTTGAACAGCCCCTTGTACATTACTTTCTCCTTCTATATAGTATCTGTAAAAGTTGTATATACTGTAACTTTTGCCTTAACTTTGCTAACATGAAACTATGAAATAAAGTATGAAATGATATCCAGTGTTCTGTAAGCTAGCGCCACAACAATTTGTTTTGTAACAGTTCATAACATACCTTTATTTTTACCTTTTTCTGCTTTTTTTGTTATTCGTCTCTCGAAACTGTGACCCTAATCAATATTGTTTTAAAATATTTGGGCTGATGTGATTGGACCATGTGATTCTCAATGAGTCTTTTCTAGCACTTCTTATGGCGAGCGGAGCTCCTGACTGGATGTGATGTGAGTCAGGACTTTATTTTATACTAGTAGTAATGATGCGCAATCACCTGATAAATGCCTATTTACAGGCCAGTATTAAAAGTTTAATTTTAATTTTGTTTGCGCCCCCCCCAAAAAGATTTTGCACCAGCCTCCACTGCTAATGAAGCTAATTATTGAAACGGCTGATGCTAAACCTTAAGCTATAAATTTGATCTAATAAGCTTGGCAATTGATACTCATGATGCTAAGTAGAATTCGGCATGTTAGCATGAACAACAGTGGTAATTTAATAAGCATAATAATTTATATACCATTCAAACCAAATGAAGGTTGCACGTGTGTATGTGTATATGTATTTCTGTATATCTGTATGTCTGTCCAGCCAAATTTGTTACAGCATCACGCAAAACTAGCTGAACAGAATTTAGTGAAACTTTGCCAGTCCTTCTGTGTTTGCCTGACGGTAAATCTGCGTCATAAATAAAATCAAAACCTTGAGCAGAAGGGAAGCTTTGAGCAGTTTTGTGCCAGATTACATCACAGCATTTAATGCTTTTTTTGACGAATATAGCGCTGACTATAACACTGTGTGCGGACCACACAGACCTGGCAGCAATGCACTGCCACAGTCCTCGTAAATCACAAACACAAGTGTGACACATGGCTTATGTACACACACACACAAAAAATGGGACATACACAATGAAACCCGAACCTCGCGCCCTGAATTAAATTAAAATGTTTAGTAGAAGCGAAGTTATGAGCAGACGCTGATCATCTTATTTTTAGCTTTAATCTTCAACCTACTAACGCTGTCTCTTCGTATCCTGTACAACCGGAGACTAAGTGTTCCCTTAATGTTTTTAATCCGTATATAATGCTGAAGATGACCAGTTTTAGGGACTACAGTACATGACGCTGATCAACTTTAACGTCATGCTAGCATAAAAATCCCAATAAGCAGAATGTTTCACAACGATGATGCTCAATGTTGTGATAGTACTGGTTGATAATCATAATCATTGATAATTTTGATACTTGATCTGAATGAGTGACATGATAAAATATGCAAAATTACTGACAGTAATGACGCCAAGAGTCCTGATTTCAATCTAACAGTCTTACTAATTGATCCTGATTATGCTACGACTCCGACACTGCTACGCATCATGCTAGTTATGCTAATAATTTATAGATGATGCTTGAGATGTTTTGCATAATGATTGACACTCCTGATGCTAGACGTGATTCTGATGACGCTAAACACCGTGCTAGCATGATTAACTATGCATCGTGTTTAACACAGGAAGTTTGGCTAATTTGGCGCTACGATGTCAGTCTTTAAAGATACTCAGAAGCACTTCCTTAAGACAGTAGGGAGCCCTAACCCTAAAGATTTAATGTGTAACGTGCACTATAAATCCGACAGGCTGCTTACCGCCAAGCGCAAAAGTACTGACACAACAGTTTTAATAATGTTTATAAAAGAATAATGATTCGAACGTTAATATTTCATTCCAGTCAAACTCGTTCAGTTGATTGATCTTGGACTTCATGCAGCTATTAGTTGTGACTGCGATTTGGCTGGAGAGTTAAAAACCCGTAGCTACATGAGCCAAGAAGAGAAGCTTGGTTAGCAGCGCGTGTGTGTGTGTGTGTGTGTGTTAATGGGATCTTCAAATAAGCAAAAGTTTTTATTTATTTATTTTAATGCGCGGTAAAACTAGAGACGTGTCGATATCGCTAAAGATCCTGACATACAATAAGACGGATGTGACATGAGCCTAGAATACGATGAACGGACGAGTGATCAGGACCCACAGGGCCAGTCAAAAGTTTATACACCCCTACTAACTCCATGGTCGTTCCTGATTTTTATTTCTTTCTACACTGTGAAACAATACCGAAGGCGTTTTATACAAAATACACAACAATCTCCACTGAACAGCTGATACTGAGATGTGTCTGCTACTTACAGTATGATCTGTAAATCCTTCATAACGGCTCTAATCTGAGGTGCTGTTTGTTAGTTGGTGATTTCTGAGGTACGTTTTGGTCTCGCTTTCTTGGGAAGGTCTTCATGAGAGACAGGTTCATCATGGAGCTTGATCTGTTTTGCAATTATCTAATGCCATATGTGTTACTTCATAATTTTGAAATTTCCAGTACTCTTCTAAAATGTAGAAAATAAATCCAGACTTTTGACTGGTACTGCACTTCATGATTACACTCTAGCAATATGTCAACAATGAGGAATTGACAATCTACTAATTTAATTATACACCACTAAACAACAAGGGAAAAAAATCGATAAAAATATCTCCATGTTCATAAAAAAATCGGTCTACAGAGGATGTGACGAGACGCACCTGTCTGTATGAACTGTACAGTACACACAATCGTTCACCAGCACCACTTGCACGTTACGGCTGGGTGGTATTTGTCACAATACAGTCCTGACCTCGCTCTAAATCACATCCGAACACTGGGACAAGTGCCTTAGTGTAGCAGGGGATTATATAGAGAAATCAAGGGAGTGTTTACTCTCAGAACTGTGTTTTGTTGATCTGCGCAATCAAAAGTCCCGGTTTGACTCGAACACACCTCGTCGATCACTTTATTCTCGGTAGAGTCTTATGTGCAGTTTTTAGACGCTCCCTAACCGACTCCATTTCTATAAAGCCGCCATGATCAGCATTTCTGAGAGATTAGCTGCGGTGAGGTTTAACAGAAGAGAATATAAACATATATTGAGGTTTCACTTTTTTTGTTGTTGCTGTTTTCTGTCCTCTCCAGAGTAATACACATTTTTGCTCTTTTTTAAAATTTCAAATGTGCAGTAAATGCCTCAGTATAAAACCATATCTGAAGCAGCGCGTGCTCAGCGCCGCTGCTGTGTTTCAGCGCTCGTCTTTTTCGCCCACTTTATAACTCAAATATCTCCATATTTCACTTCGGGCCGTCTTTTATACCGCATCCATCTCTTTGAGTCAAGCCTCTGAATAAAATGAAAAAGTGCTCTGCTTTCTCTACCGTTGCTCGCGACTCACTGAACGCTTCCTGCTGCTCTTTTTTTTTTCCTGCTACGTCGTGCGCAATGTCGCTGCTGTTAGCATTATGCTAAAAAAAGAAGAAAAAAAAAAACATGGCAAATCATATAGACTTCCTTGCATAGTTAAAGTAATGATTATTTAAAAATTGTATAGTACCGTTTTTTGAAAGTCTAGTACTGCAGTACGTTTTGTGCAACACAACTAGCTAGTGCGGTTTATTTAATACAATCACTAATGTTTTTAAATTGGCCACAATTGTGTCAGAGTTGGTAACTTGAATCTGAAAGATATGCGAAATATAAATATGTGGAAAGTTGCTCATATTCAGAGTTGGGTTATGCACACATATGTGCCTACTATTTAAACTTGGAAACAGAGATTAAACAAACAAAAAGGGACAATATGTGCTGAATTTCCTCAGGACGAGACTTTTAACAAGTACTTTCATTTTTATGCAGTTAATTTTGCCCTCATGCACATTGACTTTCTATAAATATATAGAAGTTTATATGTACAATAATTAGATGAGGCGGCACGATGGCAGAGTGGTTGGCACTGTGGTTGGCCTTGCACCACCAAGGTCGAACGTTCAATTCCCGCCTCGGGTCTGTGTTTGCATGTTCTCCCCCTGTGATCGGTGGATTTTCTCCAGTTTCCTCCCACATAATATGTAAATTAGGCTAATTGCCATTCCCTAT
The DNA here is from genome assembly GCA_003987875.1 of Clarias batrachus. Classification (NCBI taxonomy): domain Eukaryota; kingdom Metazoa; phylum Chordata; class Actinopteri; order Siluriformes; family Clariidae; genus Clarias; species Clarias batrachus. The sequence goes on from QMIH01000122.1 coordinate 456,606, forward strand.
GTGCCCTGCAACGGATAGGCACCTCGTCTAGGGGTGTGTACCTTGCCTTGTGCCCGAAGTCTACTTGGATAGGTTCATATATCGATCGTATAGATAAAGAATGAGCATAGGTAAAGTACTGACTACATACAGTAATATTTCAGTATACATGCTGACAGTATATATTAGCTTGGATATGATGGTTATATCACACTGTCAGACCGGGTGCTTGAGCCGATACGAAACAAGCTCACGTCCAAGCACGTAACTGAGACTTGACTCTTTTTTTTAATCTTACCCCCCACCCGTACTGTATAGCGGTGTGAACACCTACCCTGACAATTTCAATATTACATCCTCCAACAACTCGACGCTAAATACGGCCTGATAGGATAAACCAGATACACGGGCACATCAGCACTTTGCAGCAGTGATTTTCTCGGCTCAGAAATGCCACATGTTCCCTGCTGATGTACATTTCAAAGCCTCGGATCTCCCTCCCTCGTTCTTTTGCTCTCTTTGTAAAGCTGGATGATGGGTCTGTGGCCCCCGCGGTGTTTCCATCAAGCCTGTGAAACGGCGTGGTTCGGCAGGTCGTAAGAGGGCAATGCAGTGGGCTGCTCTAATCCCGAATTGTATCGATGGACAGAAATGGAAAGCGAGAAAAAACAGGGAGAGAGAGAGAAAAGAGAGAGAAAAGGAAAAAAAAACAAAAAAACAGAGAGGCTTGCATTGCAGAAATGCTTAGACTGCTAATGATCTACGCATCAAATTCACATTCACGACACTTCATTTTACTCGCTGGCTCCTTCTCCTTCTCCTGTCTTGCAAACATGGACGTGTGCGCACGCTCGCATCCTTTCCCCCGCAGCCTCATTCGCCCTCTCTTTCTATCTATCTCCTCTCTCGTCCTTATTCTCCATGCGTCGCTCCGGTACGCCGTGCTCTGAATGGTGAACATTTTGAAGCGACCCCTGAGCACCGGCTGCCTTTGTAACAGATTTATCATGACTGCGACAACATCAACACGACCGCTCGCGTACGTTCATCACGATATTTACGATTATAGCTAGAACTATACAACACCGCACCTTACGTTTATCTCCTTTTATACCTCGGTGCTCATGAGTTCTCGATTCTGATGGATTTCCTGTAACAGCTAGTCCGACACGAGGGTTATTAGAATCCATTTTATTTAATAATATGTTAGTGTTTCAACAGTAAGAATGTCTTGCCTCCATATAAACCCCTTTATTGGTTTAATTAGCATTCTTGGATCTAGGCTCCGCCTTCTCCTGAAATATACAGTCATGCTAAAAAGAAAAACATATTTAAACAATTTAACAATTTCTACGCTACTTCCCTGCTGAAAAATCCAGCATAGGCCAGCATGATTTATATGCTGGGCCACCAGCAAGGTTTTGGTAGTTAAAATTGGTTACCATGTTTTTTAATAGCTAGTACTGAAAATAATGTGTGATGTAAATACATGGACCGTGTAGTGACTTTTTAAATGCATTTACATACAAGAGACAAAAATAATGCATTTACCAAAAACATTTAAATACATTATTTTACATTTATTAAATATCTGTGTTTATGGTAACCGTCAAAATAACTTAAAATGTTCCATAATTTTTAACCATACACATACGTGTAATGCATCATTTTATATCTTCATTTGTTAATGTACACTCACATATCAACAAAACATTGTGCTTTTGTAAAATAAAGAAAATAAACATGGTGCGCTTTCTGCCGTCTCAGTCTCCCTGAAAAAATAATTTTTTCAACGTGTCACTAAAATGAACTAAAGTGAACACACACAGCTCCCGTTGCCTAAAATATTGCCTTATGTAGCTACCAGATGTTTGCAATATTAAGATGTGAATGTAAATCGTAATGCAAAAAGTATAAATCGTTGTATAACATTGCAAAGTTTTGTGTTGTCTTTATGCATGGTCAATAGTTATTCATGATTATTGACAGTAATTTTATTATCATCATGCTTATGTTTCTTTTTCCTTTTTTATAAACCGTTGTGACCATGAAAATGATCAGCCACCTGTTTTATACAGACCAAATGCCAACAAGCAGGCAAGATACAGACGGACCATCACTATGTCATGGGAACCTCAACCACGACTGGGGTCTGGATTTTTTTAAGCGGTTGACCACACGATAAGGATTCACCTGTGACTGCACACAACCAGCACATGGACTGACCTCAGATGCCAGGAATGTTACCACTGCCGGTCACAGGGTCTGTGTGAATTGCAAATCAGTTTATGGTAAGCAGCCATAAACACCATGGAAATGCCAGGTATGCGATGTTCACTTGTGTCCTGAGTTAAACAAGAACTGCTTTTCGAGAGAGCCACAAAGGTGTATGACTGTGTATAGGGTGTAAAAGTGGACTTTTACAAACCTAACACCCTTTCTTCATAGTGCACTGTTCCTGTTCTCACTGTTTTACCCTGAATGTCTGTTTGCACGGCCATATTTACAGTATGCCAGAAATGTGCCKTCTGTGTATAAGATCATCTGTGTCCCTCTTCCCTCAATCCTGGATATTTACTTTGCACTAGGTGAACGAGGTGACATTTATATGTTTATAAGTAATAAAATAGACAAATGTCAGGACATGTCAGAACTACTTCAGGGCCCATAAACCTGCAGAGCCCTAAATAAAGAGTGAGGGCCAAGCTCACTCATTTACACTCCTGTGTGAAAGTGTCCCTGAGAGGTTGGGCTCATGTTTTGTTTTTGTTATTTTTTTATTAAAACCTATTTGCTGTTCATTGTTAAATTATCATATTGTTACAAATGTGCATATTGTATATATTGTTACATATTACACAATGTTAATATTGTTTGTGTCGACCAATAAAGCTGATTTTATGCTGATTCTGTTTTATATTTTACATATTGGATGACAATCTTTCATGTATTCTGGCTTTTATACCATACCAAAATACCATTAAATGGGGTGGTGAACAGCATAGTATCATATAACATAGCATAGCATCAGTAAAGTGACCAGCACACCAGCACCAAAACACAACATATGCTGGCATCATGTATAATGGTAACTAGCTATGCTAGTCTATGCTGTTTTTTTCAGCAGGGTTCCCGGTTCCCACGTGAATGTGATGATCAGGGAGTTTTTCCTTGCCACCGTCGCCCTCGGCTTGCTCGTCAGGGACAATCTTATCATTTTAATTCATACGCATTCACATTTCATATAATCTTAATTCTTTTGATTGTGTAAAGCTGCTTTGCGACAATGTCAATTGTTAAAAGTGCTATACAATTCTTAAATTGTAATTGAATTTAATTGAATCTGAAGCTGATAGCCGAATCACACACCTCGGCGAGAGAACCTTTCAGGAATAGCGACAGCACAGCCTTAAATTGCTAGAATACAACCACAACAACAACATCGGAGCAAGCTTTTATCTTTGCTGTTTGCTAATGACGCTAAGAGCAGACTTCCGTACCTCAGCACTTTTAGCAGAGCCTGGTCACAGACAATTACACCGGCTGGAGGAAACAAAAAGTGCTTTAGGATGAGCAGAATGCTGTTACGACTGCACTGTTTCAGTGATAATATTTTGTTTCTTGTTCTATTTGTGTGTAGCAGGAAGAAGCAGAATAGGAGCTAGCTAGCTAGCTAACGAGTAAGAGCGTTTAGCAGGATTCTGATCTCTTGGTCAGAACTTGTTTCTGGACTGTTAAACTACAGAACTTGGAAGAAATTGTTGTTAAAATTTTTTATTAAGTATTTAAGCCTATAAAGCAATTCTAGGAAATCTGTACCTTTAGCAGAGCTGCTAACCCTACTAGCATAACAGCCTAGCAGACAGATGCCAATTCAATGTTGTGAAACATCTAATAATCAGAATAGGCTAGTGGTACTATATTACTTATGTTGTAAGTAATATAGTACAGCTAATGCGGCTACACAAATATTTCTGTGGTAAAAACAGGACAAATGGCAGACTGTTACAAAGTGCTAAGATTGGAGACAATCAGATTTGAGAATCAGATTTGAGAGCTATGGTTATATTCATAAAGATCTGCTAGGTAAAAAGGAATGTGGCTTAGTGTTTAGCACTGTCGCTTTGCACCTCCAGGGTCTGGGTTCGATTCTAAACACAGTCTAATGACATGCAGATTAGGCTAACTGCTGTTCCCAAATTGCCCATAGTGACAAATGTGATAAATTGCAGTGCCGTGAAAAAGGTATTTTCCCCAAAAAGACAATAATTGGTTGTGCCACGCTTGGCAAAAAACAACTGCAATCAAGCGTCTGCGATTGGCTATGAGTCTTTCACATCGCTGTGGAGGAATTTTGGCCCACTCTTCTTTGCAGAATTGTTTTAATTCAGCCACATTGGAGGGTTTTTTGAGCATGAACAGCCCGTTTAAGGATCTCAATCGGATTGAAGTCAAAACCTTCATTTTGTTTTTGTTTTTTGAGCTACTCAGAGGTGTACAGTACGTCCTGGCGGGTTTGGGTGGATTGGCCTGCTGCATAACCCAAGTGCTCTTGAACCTGAAGTTACAAACTGATGGCCAGACATTCTCCTTCAGGACTTTCTGGTACAGCGCAGAATTCATGGTTCCATCAATTATGACAAGTCTTCCAGGTCCTGAAGCTGCAAACCAGCCTGAGATGGCCATCACACTACCACCACCGTGTTTGACTGTTGCTGTGATGTTCTTTTTATGAAATGCTCTGTTAGTTTTACGCCAGATGTAACAGGACTCACACCTTCCAAAAAGTTCAACTTTCACCTTGGAACTCTCCCATGGATGTCATTTTTTGCCAAGTCTCTTATTTTTGCCCAGTTTCTTCTTTATTATTGTTGAATCATGAACACTGACCTTAACTGAGGCAAGTGAGGAAGAGCAGTTCTTTAGATGTTGTTCTGGGTTATTTTATGAACTCCTGGATGAACCGCCATTCACCGCTGTTCTAAGTTTCCTCCATTTGTGGATAATGGCTCTCACTGTGGTTCACTGAAGTCCCAAAGTCTTCGAAACTTGGCGTTGAAACCCTTTCTAGACTGATGCATGTCAATGTACATATTTCTCATCTCTTTTTAAATTTCTTTATATCACATTGTTATTTATTTATTTTTTTAGACCTTTTAGCGTGCTTCATTTTGTCAGACAAGTTTGTGTGATTTTTTGATTCAACAGGTCTGACAGTAATCAGGACTGGGTGTGGCAAGTGAAATTTAACTCAGCTTTCCTAAAATCACAGTTCATTCATGATTTAGCAATTACTTTTTGGGCAGCTTTGCTCCCTTAATAAATCAAATCATCATTTAAAAACAGCATTTTTTAAAAATGGTCTCAATCATTTAAGTATGCAACAACAACCCCCCCCCCCCCCC
>QMIH01000122.1:462014-501684 GCA_003987875.1 Clarias batrachus
AAAAAAAGAAAATCATATACCCCATATCACAGCACTGTATATTAAGTGTCTAGCTAAATATTGCAAGCTTAACTTTACTGCTCAGCTAACTCAACAATGAAAATGTGGGTATATAAGAAATGAACATTTCGCAAGCTGTTTATACATTTTGGGTGTATAAACAACAGTGGTGTAGTGGTTAGCCCTGTCGCCTTGCACCTCCAGGGTCCGGGTTCGATCCCCGGCCAGGCTCGATTCCCGTCTCTGTGTGCATGGAGTTTGCATGTTCACCCCGTGCTTGGTGGGTTTCCTCCGGGTACGCCGGTTTCCTCCCACAGTCCAAAGACATGTAGGTTAGGCTAATTGACGTTCCCAAAGTGGCTGTAGTGTGTGTGTGTGTGTGTCTGTGCCCTGCGATGGATTGGCACCCTGTCCAGGACGTACCCTGCCATGTGCCCTAAGTCTCCTGGGATAGGCTCCAGGCCCCCGCGACCCTGAATACAGGATTAAGCGGTATAGATGATGAGTGAGTGAGTGAGTGTTTATACATTTTTCGAATAATTCATGACATCCCCCGAGGCTTACAGCCTGTAGACAGATGCTCTTATATTACCTTCTGCCTGAGTAAACTTTTTCGCCGAGGGCACTGGAACGCCATAAAATGGACGTTTTCGGACACATTTCATATCATTAGTGTGTTTCTGGATTGTGGGGTTTACAGCAACTGAGCTATTGCAGATTTGTTCGCTGCGTGAAGCGTGAAGATGCTAAGGTCACAGCTGGAAAAAGAAATAAAACACGGACTCAAGGACGATAAGAGCAAAATATAAACTCAGTCATTTTTCTCAGACGTGTTGCAGTGAAGTTCGAACATTTCCTGTAATTATAACAGTGGCAGCTTGGTGGAGCTGGAGCTTGAAGACTGACCGTAATCTGCTGAGCTACAGTAACACTGCATTCCCATTCCTATAGTAACTCTTTAATATTTCACAAGTTTCGACAGCGTGCAGCTACATAGTTTTAGCCCCCCACCACCTGCCTGATCCACTTGGTCCCGCTCACCAGGAATGTTATAACTGCTACTTCAATTATTAAAGGTCAAACCGTGTGAGATTTCACTGCAACCCGCGATTCAAAAACATAGCCTGGTAATGCATCTGTTGTAATTTGTTATCGCAGCATGCAAAATGTGAACGTGAAACTCCAGATCATTGTGACTAATGAAATGACTTATGTGCATCTTACGAATGTACAAAAAGTGGGAGGTGTAGGACGACAAGGAGCACAGATTATACTTCCATTTTAACACAGACAGAACAGAGTTGTTGTTTTTTTCTTTCTAAAAGCAAAACCAAACAAACAGTCAGTAGCTGTAATTCGTCTCAGTCGTAGCTCCACCCACCCCCCTGTCCGCTCAGTTGGTTCCACCAATCAGAATGTTGCACTTTTTAAAATTGTTTTGTGCTTTTTTCTTTTAAAACAAAAAGCCAAAAAGAATTTTTATTTTATTACTCAAGCAAACATACATTAAACCGTATAAACATTAAACAGTTAAAATCGACCAATTCCTTGAAAAAATACCACCAATTTTGCAGAAAATAACTGCTGGTTCCGTCTTCCATAAAGCACATGCAAAAAAACATCATTTTGCAAGGTTAGCGCTACGTCTTTGTCTTTTGAGCTTATTTGCGATCTGTGCAATACCGCCACCTACTGGACTGGAGTGTGCTGCAGAAGATTTGCTGCTTGAATGAGACATGATGGTATTTCGGGTGTTTATTAATCATTTAAAATTTTTTCACAACCAATTATATTTTTTTATTTGTGACTTATTTCACAACAAACAGCCATTTGACACATATAGCGAGCATTAGTGTTACTGAATCTAGTTCTAAATGTAGCATGACTTATTATTAAGCAAATTGAAGTTTTTTAAATTAATTTTTTTAGTAATTTGCTAATTTTATGAATAAAATTCCAAGCTTCACTTACATCTAGCTATAAACACACTAGTTTACAGCTTGTACTTAAGTGAAGCTTGGAATTTTGTAACTAAACCAGCAGCAATGAGCTATAGCATACTTGCTAGAAATGTTAGCATCTATCTATCTATATCTATAAATACAAAGCACATGTCCACAAACGTGTGCACAATGTGTGCACATGCAACCAAACAATTTTACAGTAAACCCTGTAAATGTAGCCGCTCAATAAATGTCACTTGTGCTGTTTTTTCTTTTTCTTTTTGAATGTCACATTTCAAAAGGGCATGCTGCGTTAAAATAAAGCACAGAGCAAATGGAACTAAATTGAGCTTTTTTTTTTTCTTTCTTTCTTTTTTCTTGCCCTTTTTCCTTGTGCTATTAAACCTAAAAATATTCTGATCCTTCAGCGGGTGTCAAAGTAAAAATAGCGGCAGGTCCATGTTCCTAAAGCACTCATGCTACTAAATAAACAAATAAAGCCGGTCTCGTTGCGAGAATATACTGTATCTATAGTTTTCTTCCTGGGATGGAAGCGTTTTCTCCACGCTCTGACCTGCAGAAGGATTTTTCTGACTCTGAACGTCATACCTTCCATCAGCACACACAGACAATATGAATTATGGGTCATGATGATGATGATGATGATGATGATGTAGGTGAGGCTTATGTAAGCATTTATTTACACCCTGACCCGAGTGTGTTTAAATGACTGTAATCTCCACACACTGGTCAGTGGAAGCGGTGGAGGCGAACCTTGTGAATGGTAGCGATCTGTTTTTTCGAATTCACGGCGCTAAAACACAGTATCTGGATTCAAAACAGAAGTGGGCATGGCTTAAATGTACCGTTCTCTCCGTAACTCTTGTTCTTGCTGCTTTCAGGTCTTCCTGCAACTCTCTTTTTTTTTGGGCGGGGTGTGGGGGATGGGATTTTTTTACCCGATTTTCCAATCCGTCCCCGTCACTAGGGGGCTCCAACATTAAGGCTACTACTACCACTCAGCCGGGAGGGCTGAAGACTATCACATGTTTCTTCCGAACCACGTGAGGCCAGCTGACCGCATCTTTTCAAACTGCTCGCTCACGCACCGTTGGGGGCGGCGTAACACACTCGGAGGACAGCGCTATCCGCTCCTTCCGCTCGCGTGACGCCCCTGATTGGCTGTAGAGCCGTGATTAATGTGGGAGCATCTCTCATCCCTCCCCTCTGAAAGAGCTCGGCCAATCAGCTCTCTCTAGACCTCTGGCTGCGAGAGGTTACAGCATCACACGGGAATCGAACTCGCGATCTCCGGATGATAGTGTGAGCGCTTTTACCACAGCGCCACTCGGAGGCCCTTCCTGCAACTCTTTTTTGTGCGACGTACAGTACGGCTCTCTTTCTTCCCTACATTATTGATATTCGCAGAATCTTGAGACCCTGAGCTGATACGTCCAACACGTCATCGTAGAGATTAATGAAGGAACATTACGTCCAACATGGAAGACTCTCAGGCTCCGGGTTTAAAACGCTGCATCGTGAATGAAAAGCTAGGAACATGGTTTGGATTTATATTACTTACGGAACAGAACGGCATTCTGAGTTCTCTGGCAGTTTCTAATGCTGGAAAGTGTTTTTGTTTTTCTCCCTAACTACCCGTTGAATTCGGACCGGACACGCCACCCCGGTCGCAGAGAATCAAAGATGACTAGGTTTGATCTGTTAGATGGACTGTTGTGCCTTTTTATTAACAGAACTTAAATCACTTTATTTTCTGTCAAATGTCATCTATCCTAGCCGTCTTAGCTATTGAGCCGATGCTGTTGTCCAATTTATTCATTAAGTCAGTGCCCTTTGGGCCGACGGATAATGAGGATGGTTTTCTCCTGCATCGGAGCTCCACTCAGAGAAATGAGAGGAAACAAGCGAGAGAGGGAGAGAAAAGAGAAACACACACAGAATTTTAATGGATTTACACATTTCCATTCCATCTAGGACTGTATACCTGATTCATACTGGAGCTAAAATAAGTTCAGGCGATTTCCTCCTTCCATTACAGTAAGGGTTAGGATACGATCATGTGCTCGGGAAATACAGTGGAAGGAAACGCCTGTCTGTTATTAAGGGCGTTTTCACTTCAGTTAAAGGTGTGGGAGGGGCGCGGTTCCCCCGCCCGGCCAGCGTTCACATTATGTTTATTCTCTGTACTCGGGTACACGTGTGTATTTTCACCCTCCGATACAGCAGGTGGCAGTATGCTCCTACTTGGTTTGTGAGCTGCCAATAAACACCAGAGGAGAATGTACGAGGAAGTTAATCTTCATGCTACACCTAATAATATTGATACTTTAGGAAAAATTTTAGTGACTCACTTCTTTGTGTTATGTTGTTCATCAAAATGAACAAATCTTTTTTTGAGTCATTGAGTTCATTTCGTTCTTTTGATCAGAAGTAAAATGATTTCAATCAACAGATCACCAACTCTACATGCACAAATTTTGACTAAAGTTTCAGTAATGAAAATATTACAATGCAGCTAAAGACATATTATAATAAACAGTATAATAAACAGAACGAGCAGCTCACCATCATATCTTCTGGTCCGCATCGTTCGTTCTTTCGCCACATGACAAAATAGAAGACTCATGAGTTGAACCGCTCAATTCTGTTTCCTGTACCTGTACATACCCTACGGAGGTTTCGCCATGCTTTGAAAATAAACGAATCACTCTCTGAGACGACTCGTTCTTTTGAGTCATGTTAAAGACAGGACGTTCTGTTAAAAAAAGAACAAATCGTTCATGAACCACAAATCACTACTGTGTGGGTCAGAGGATGAGATTCATGAATGCAGCGCACATACAGAGATTTCGGAGGAGACAGACGGCACTGATGATGGAACATCTTGGTCAGGAAGCATGCATCAGTCCTGGAGGAAACAATACTCAAGAAGAAGGAAAAGCAGCAGTGCACAGGAAAGAGCGAAGACCGTATACCAGCAGTCAATGGAAAAGAGCTGCAGGATGACTTGAAAGTAGTGTGAATTTTGTCAGCTGTTTCCGATTTTAGTCTTAGTCCTAGGATTAATGTCCCTGTTAGTTTTGATCATATTTAAGCCCCGTTTACACTACACAAATCTGAATTGTTGCCTATATCTGATTTTTCTGACCGTCTGTTTACACGTTCTTTCAACTATGACCCATATCCCATATTCAAGTGTTTACACTCGCCATACCGTCTGAAACATCGCGCATACTTAAAGGGACTCAACAGCTCAATTCTACGCATGCAGTGTCTCCTCCGCTCGCTCAACATGTTCTCCACGCGCGCTTGACTCTGCCTGTATGCGCGCTCAAGTTTGTCCAGTATTACAAAACTGCCACACTGATAGAGAAGGAACAGCCAATCAGAAGCGGTGTGTGGAAGTCTGTGATTGGCTGGTTTTGTGGCAGTTTTGTAACACTGGACGAAGTTGAGTGTAGCGCGCGGGGAGAACATGTTGAGCGAGCAGGGCAGACACTGCACGCGCAGAATTGAGCTGTTGAGCGCGCAGTGGAGAGACACTCCAGAGTGCTTTGCCTGCTCTCAAAATGTCGAACCGCGCGCTCAGAATTGTGGCAGGAATATAACGTCCCATCTGTTTGGGATGAGCAGCGCCTCGGTGTGCCTGATCACGTCATTAAACCGCGAAGAAGTCGCAGTTTTAATGAGGTACAGAACAATGCCAGATAACAATAACAGAAGCAATGCCGCAGAAAATCCGATCCGTCTGTTTACACGACAATCACATTAGCACATATCTGATTTATATCTGATTTATATCTGATTTATTTCCACATATGAAGGAGGCCTGAAACCGATCTTGAAATATHGGARTGMATGCGTTTTTTYCCTGTTTACACGGACATAGAAAATATCCGATATGTGTCGCATAGGAGCAAAAAATCGGAATTGGGTCACATATAACTGACAGTGTAAACGGAGCTTTAGTCAACCTTGCCCTAATTTTTGTTTAGTCTAGTTTTAGTCAATCTATTTTTTCGCTAAATAATTATCTTCACATTTAAAATGCATTTTTACATCACATGTTTTCAGCTAATTATATCTAATTTTTAAACATCACAACAACTGCTGCATGTCCTTAATTTTTAAACTCCAAAATAATAAGAGCAGTACCTATAATACAGTGCTTCGAAACTTTTTTTTTTATATGAATTTACACACTCGGACTATTGTAGCTCCTCTGGGTCACAATCATTTGCTAACGTATTAGCGTAATGTGCTTGGCAACGGATTAACTACATAATAAAATAAGATAAAATACATCACAACATAATTATGTTAACATGTGGTGACATAGTTACCACGAAGAAGCTGTAAAACCATGAGATTATTATGGGATGCCTTGATGCGTCTCTCCAGGTTTGCGGTATTTTTCTCCAGCAATTGTGTTTCCCCACTGTTTCCCCTCCGACACATTGGCTTATTTTTATCTGGTTCATTATGAAGGAAATGCGCCCAAATATCGGCTCTTCTCTTTGGCCCGTGCAATACGGCTGTGATGATGACGAAGGAATTAAAGACGACCGAGTTTATAACGTCCTGACACCGCGCACGCAAACTACTCCTGATACGCCGCGCGCCGCGACCCGGGAAACACCGCTGAACACAGCATCGTCATAAAATAAAGACAGATGTTTTCTCAGTTTTTATTTTTTTAAAAACATTTTAGTCTCGTCTTGTTCTCGTCAACAATAGCGCATGCTGATTTTGTCACCGCTCAGTGATATCTGTGACGTCTCGTCATCGTCTCGTCATCGTCTCGTCATATATTTTTCTTCATTATTGTCTTTGACGTAATTAACGCTACTTGAAAACAGCAGCAATGAGAGTTACAGAGAACAATAGCTGTAAAGTGTCGATTGGGAAAGCAAGCCGTGTTCAGGTTACAGCTGTAGTGTAGCTACAGATACGAATACAAGCCGTACGTTCTCCACCTTCATTTGTCCTCGATTGTGTCCCATCTCACAAAAGAAAACCAACGATGAAAACAAAAGGCCGGGTTATGTCGGAAAAGGTTCGCGCCGCTCTACAGGGAAGCAGTGACACGTGCACGGTGCCACTTTGTTTCTCCTTTATGTCGCGCGTCCGCGTGTCTATCGCGAGGCTTCCTGTGAAAGACAGCGAGCGTGTTCCTTCATAGCTTCCTGCGAGCGACACCGAGACCCTATCAGGACGAGCGCGCAGCCTCACTGCGCACGAGCGATGGAGAAGATTTCGTCACCCCGAAGACAATTAATAACTCTGACTCCCGGCAAAATTAATTAGGTTTGCTCTATCAGGAGCGGCGCGAGGCGATGGAGAAAAGCAGCAGCTGCAGCTCGCGAGTATGGGAACGGAGATAAGAAACCGGCGGCGTGTCGACGGCGAACCGCAGTCAGTCGGGGTGTTAACGCCTACGGAGCATTTTATGAATCGTAATTCAAACATTTGGACAAATCTGCATTTGAGATTTTCTTAAACGCAAACTCGTAATCAGGAACTGACAGTGAGGGATAATCCGAGTGATAAGGAACAGCGAACATTCATGCGCAGGAAGGGTAAACAGGGTTAACGCGCCGTCTAGACTCGCCAAACTCACGACTTCGCAAAGTGTGTGTGTGTGTGTGTGTGTGCACAAACCATGTGCTTTTAAAGCTTGGAAATAAAAAAGCAAAAACAGGAGATACTGTTTAGGATTCTACTGACATGTTTAACAAACACCAAAACACAAATGGCTGAGTGTGTGTGTGTGTGTGTGGATGTGATCTGATTTTAGACCTCAGGAATAACTACAGGACTTCAGTCCAGCGCCACCGTCTGAGAGTTTGATATAACAACAATATGACAGGCTGAAGTTTTTAGTTTGGATGTACATTAAAAAAAGGCCCAACTCGTCACCTTCTGAGAGTGATTTTAAATACGTACTGTAAATATCACTGAATTCATGAATTAATTCATAAAATTGTTCCTAAAAATGCGTCCGAGACTCAAACTGCGGGCCTGATGACGATTTAACGAACTAAACTCAAAATTTGAAGTCTGATCAAATAGATGAGACGTCCCGAGCCGCATGTGGCTCTTCCATCCGTCTGCTGCTACTCCGTGTGATTCTAAATTTGAAGAATACGGTGATTTTGTTACATTAAAATAAAATGTGTTTTATTTTTCTGTCACGTCACAGCTCCAGGTCAGGGGTCGGCAACCTTAAACACCCAAAGAGACATTTGGATTCGTTTCCCACAGAAAAGAAAACGCCGGGAGCCGCAGAACCCTTTTGACATCTAAAACGAAGATAACGCCGCATATATATCGTTTCTTTACCTTTATGCTATGTATAAAAAAATTATAGTGTGTTGCATTTATGAAATCAATGAACTGCTACAGAGAAAACTAATTTTTATTTCTATATGCAACACAAACATTTTGAACTCCAAAAAAAAGACGCCAGGTTGAAGGTTACGTCCAAATAAAATTCTCAATGTCTGTTGGATTAATAATTAAAGCTAAACTTAAATTATCCACCTGCAGCAATCACGTGTACTGGAGTGTGCCGTCAGCCAAAAACATAAACACATTTTGTTTTAATGTTACAAGATCACCATATTCTTCAAAAATGAAAATAATAATAATAATAAATCCCATAAAAAAGTTTCACCTCAATTTGGTACCAGAGGTGAGTTAATATTTTTTGTGGGATTTTGTTTTCATTTTTTTGCATTTTGCATTCTTGCAAGGACGGCAGCAAGAAGAAAAGCGAGTCATTTCAGTTTTATTTCTAAAGCAGCCGCTGCCGAGAGGAAGCATAAATTAAGGTAAAGTGAGCTTTAATGTTTATTGATTTCATATTTTATTTTGATTGTTTTAAAATATGTAAAGAAATATAATATATTATATTGTATAATCATTATAGTGTTGGAAATTGGTAATATTGGTAATATTTTAGGCGGCTGGAACGGATTATCTGCACTTACATTATTTCCTATGGGAAAATGCGTTTTGCAATACGCAAAAAGTTTTGACTTAAGAACTCGCCTCTTTTGGCAACAGATTAAATCTGTATGCTCAGAAACCGCCGTGCTCACCTATTTTTGTTTCTTCTTCTTCTTTTGAGTTTATGTGCGATTGCAGTTCTGCCATCTACTGGATTGGCAAAACAAATATTAATAATTAAAAAGTAATGCAATGTACAAGATGTGACATTTAACCACTACTGCACTGTTTATTAGACACTTTTATTAGTCTTTAATATTTCTTTTAATGAGAGATATAGCTGCTTGAGACTCATCAGACAATAAACATCAGTACACTCCAATCGATCCGACTTAGAAATTGCATTGCACAAATATCTAATCGGATCGTGTTCACAGTTAGTTACCAGTTCAGCGTGATGAATATTAACATTTATTACATCAATTAAGGGTTCTGGTACATTTCTTACTCTTTGTACTTTAAACAAAATCATCTTGCATGAATAAATACGTCTAAAAACAGAAAGAGTTCACCAGAAAGAAATGAGTAATGCTAGCTTGTACGGAAAAAATTTAAATAAAGAAGATTGGAATCAAGTAAAGATCATGTCTTTTCTCCACTCGTCTTGTCGAGTGTTTCCTCCGCTTCACCAGTCACCCTGTGCATGACAGAACCGCAGACGCATCGAATCCATTATGCAGCCAGACGTACTGTACTGTAGGTTTAAATACCGCATGCTCAAATTGCCGTGTTTTTTCACTCAATACGGACGCGCTCTATAAAACTGGAGCATCGCGCAAATGAAGCTAAAGTGCAAAGCTAAGGCTGTTGGATTCGGTTGACTGACCTCGCTGAAGGAGGACGCTTAAAGGAGAGAGAGAGAGAAACCCACGCATTAATGTGCTTTACACTACATTAAATTCTTAGTATTTAAAACAAGTGTACTATTCCTCTAAACATACAGTAGGGGAAATAACAAAGCCGCAACCTCTCGTTCTGAAAAACAAGTCGAATGTAAAGTGCCAAAACGAGCAGCTCCTCATGTACTGTATCCGCTGGGAGCACGCTCTGAAAGCGTGTCATTCACCGTAAACAGGTTTTGGTCTCAATAGCCAGTTTTCCCACTCATGACAACTGCATGCGCGGTGAATTATACTGAAGCATAAAATTACAGGTCGTCCTCGACTTACCAACATTCGAGTTATGAATTATGCAGTTAGGAATGGACCGTGGTTCTGCTTCTGGTTCAATAGCTCATGTGTATTGTACATATAGACACTGCAGTGTACCAGACACCAAAGTTGTAAATTGTAAAGTTTACAATTATATATGAATGCATAAAATGTCTAAAGTCTGGTATATTGTATGTGTGTGCATGTGGGGTGTGGGAGAACTGAGTCGGCCTCATCGGTTTCTATGAATCAGTCCGGGAGCACGATGATAAACAATGTCTGACCTGTAAAACTGTCCTGATGGTGAATAATCCTAATTTCAGAAAATCCTCAACAAAACAGAGGTCCAAGAAAGTGGAAAACAGCTCGGAGACAAAACGGCATCTGGGATTCCTCTCACGATTTAAAGATGCAGAGACGACATTGTTACATTTGTGTGAGACACTTTTCCTTTAGGCGCGATTACGGTTTTCGGCAACATTATGATGGCCAATGAGAAAGACAGACGAAATGGGAAATGGGACAGAGGTCTAGTCAAGTGGATCAATGCTTTACATTGTAGAATAGTTTCAAAGGTGTCTAAGACTCTCGTTGTCATACTTAAGAACAAATCGGATTTATGAACGTGCTCCCGGAACGGTATTCGTTCATAAGTCAGGGACGACCTGTTTGCATAATCAGGGGGAGGAGTTGGTTTGACTGACGGCCGCAATCCAGGTGTCAAAATGCTAGTTGTAGTTTAACAGACCACAGGAAATGTAGGAGCTGACACGGGACGATGACTCAAACAAATGCAAAGTACAGTTAGTATATAAATAACGTTTGACACCTTAGCATTTTTGTTAAGCTAAATCTAAGCTAGCTAGCTTGTGGTAAATGATATGGTAAATAAGTAGGCGTGTTCCAACCAACAGCTCGCCTCCGATTGTTCTGCCATTCGCCCGTTTATGGATTACCCGGGTTTAGGCGGAGTCAGCTCCTGCACAGCTGAGCTTCTTCAGGAAGCCTACATGTGACATCACTGAGGTTTTTTTTTTTATACAGTCTATATATATATATGACTGAAGTGGAAAAGTGACAGGATGGGGGTAACAGAAGAGCTGAAACCGTGATCCTTATCTAATCACTAGACAACATTGTTTGCTAGACGACATGGTGAGGTCCTCGCTAAGCAAGGCTGGAGAATTTCCTCGTTTGACATCCCGTCCCGTATAATGCCGTTCCTCCGTGACGTGACTATGCGGTTATTTCGGCATGCGCTCGGTGCGATGCTAAACCGCGACCTAAAAACTTCACTTAATCATCGACTTCTGGCTGATCGATTGCTTTTAGAGAGAGACATTTGCGTACGTTTTACGTTCCAGTTTTTTGAATCACAATCGCGGCTTTTCTCACGTGTGTGTTGACGGAACAAATTGCTTCAGTCTGATAGAATTTCGACAGGGATGATAAATTCCCTTTTTCCACCACAATCAGAATGGTTCCTTTTATCATTTCAACACGAGGGCTTTAAAAAGAAAGACTGATTTGATCGGTATTAATGCATTAACGTCTACTTAAAACCTTATAGTAAAATCTGTCCTGTACGCTTAATAAACAGCAGCACTAACATAATTCACTCCACCGTATGTCTGATACATATATTCGCGTTTCAGGAGCGCGACACAGAAAAGCTGAGAACTTCTCGGGAAACGGTTTAAAGTCACGAGCGTTTCTCCTGTCCTGTTTATTCCCGGTGCTGAAAGGTCAGAAGGGCTTTGGACTCGATTCCGGTGTAATTAACTAATGAATGAAGGAAGCGTTATTAATTCACACTTTGCTTATGAGATCACACGTTTGTTTCCAACACAGCTGCTCCAGACGTGGTTATATTAATTAGGCAACTAATGAAACACTTCAGGTGCCGCTTTCGGAAAAAAATCAGATGAGGCCCAACATGAAGGTGATTTTTTTTTTTTCATTCCCATAACAGCACGTCTCGAAGTGTTTTACGTCTTTCAGCACTTTGCCAACACCACGATATAAAAATGATGCGACATACTGTACATTTTATCTGTTCGTAGTTACTATTAATGTCGTGTATATTCTGTTCACATTCATTTATACGTTTATAGCAGTGACTCTATTGCTCATTCTCTTGAACTCAATAAAAAACCCGTTAGCACATTTTAAATAAACAACAAATAAAACGTAAAAAACCTCCTGTTGAAGCTACAGATTTACTTCTGTTAACAATTGTTAACAATGGTCATGGTCTCAAAGCAGCTTCAGAAACTTTGGCTTTAATCACGTACTTATTCAGTAACGACCTCCTTTTTCGGTTTTAAGTTAGCGTTGTTGTCTTTTCGGTTTTGTCTGACGTTGTCTTACGTAAACACAACATGGTAAGGGTAGATCTTTATTACATCACATACTTGTTTTCGATTGGCTCGAGTGCTACGCTACGTGTCCAATCAGAAACTAGCAGTCATGTTCAATCGTGACCTCACCTTTCTGTTTTGCATTTATGTCAGGCCAAAAAACGGCAACGAAAGTGAAAACACACCGACGTAACCTGAAAAGGGAAAGAGAAGGTTATAAAAAGATGTAGCAATGTCGCATGTTCGCTGTCCTTCGCAAAACTTCAGAAACGGAGGAAGTTTTGAGGTAATGTTATTGTCTTTTTTTTACTTTTGGAACAAAAACCCGAAAAGCTAAGTCTTTATTAAACATGACATGCTTGTTTCTGATTCGCTAGAGCTGCATGTGGCCAATCAGTAAGGAGGTAGAAAGGACCTCCCCTTTGTGTTTTGCGTTCATGTTTCCCAAAACACCAGAAAGACAAAATGTTTCCGATGTGTTGCGGTTCTGCACGTACGCTGCAGTGTTCTGCAGATGAAGACGCGGAATCGCTAACGCTTCCTGTTATTGATTGCTGAACTGCTCGCTAATTGTATTAGATTGGCAGCTTGTAAGACAAGAACCAGATTCTCCAGAGGCCAGCGGTCTGCCCGCGGGTTTAATGTGGACGTGATACACAGTGCCAAAACGCTTCCCAGACCATCTGTGTGTGTGTGTGTGTGTGTGTGTGTGTGTGTGTGTGTGTGTGTGTGTGTGTGTGTGTACGTGTGCATGCGTGCTTCATCCTGATCATCAGATTTGATGAACGCAGTACTGATTCTTCTCAAGAGTCTCTTTTTTCATTGTTCAGGGAGACGAATCTTATAACCACATCCCTAAACGGAGAGATCACATGACACGGCTATGAAACAAAGCCTTTCTTCCTTCAGCGCAAGCACCCGCTACGCTCACTTTTTAGACGTTATTTTAAAGAAAATATTATGAAAAAATTCTTTTCTTTACAGTTCCTGTAAAAAAATTTTTTTATAGAAATAAAATTAGAAGTATAATAAATAAAATGCACACATGATATGACATCATATAATCCTAATATCATGAAACAAATACCAAAATTATGTTTAAATGTGATCAGATATCATAATTTAACATGTTGTGTTGATTTTAAATAATAATAATAATAATAATAATAATAATAATAATAAATAACTTCTGAATGATGTGGTGAAGCAAAGCAACAGTTATATTTCTTTATTTTTTTTACTAAGTAAAAAAAAAGCTTGTGTGTATGTATACCATGGGTTGTATGATAGGAATTAGGATGAGGATTAAAAAAAAATTCAAAAAGACTCAAAATAAAGTATCAAAATAACGTCAATTGCTATGATGATAATTATGCAATTGTACAGGTTTAAGCAGGATCCGCTTAAAATGGCTGAAGAAAATGGCTGTAATGTTTTTACTAGTCCTATTAATTGATAAAAAAAAAATCCAGTTAATCACTCATAGTCCGTCAATTAATCACAATTTTAAAATACTCAGACTTACAAGAATACAAGAACTCCATGACAAACTTAAACATTAACATTTGTGTTAAAATACAATAATAACACGTTAAAATTTAACACGTTAAAACGTGTTAATATTGACAGCCCTAGTTTTTAAAAATAAAGATTATTCTTGTGTGTGGCAATTCATGTATTTTCTTACTGACTGACCGAAAGTGATATATTTATATATAAATTTTAAATATATACTGTATTTTGGTATTTGAAGTGATAAAATTCCTCTACCATCCTGCAGGTGGGGCAATTCAAACCATTTACACAGCACAGCAAATTATTTGTGTTTGTTCGCGTAAATAATTTTATAAAGCTGTCACAAAATCTGACAAAAGAAAACAGATTCAGGACTTTGTGATACTTAGACAATCGCGATACAAATCGTATCAGTACCTGGATATCGTGATGATATCGTATCGGGAGTAATCTTATTTATTTAGATAGCAAAGTAGTCAGATTCTCATCAATGGCCATTCCGGTTTTATATTTCTTAGAACAGACTAAATTAAAGGTCCCATATTTACCTGTTTCTTTAACAATATTACACAGGTCTCTGAGTGTGTGTGTATGTGTGTGTGTGTGTGTGTGTGTGTGTGTGTGTGTTAGTGCTCCTGCTGAAATGCCCTTCAATTTTTTTCAAATTTTTTTGTCTCATACCTGAAACTATCTTTAGTTCACTCCTTCTCTAAATGCGCTGTTTTAGTGTCTATGTAAATGGGTTACTGCTAAGCCCCGCCCCTAAAGAGAACAGCAGAGCTGAGGAACAAGTCGGGGGAGGGAAGATTCTTATATGAGGTCACGCAATGAGGAAACAAATGCGGCCAGTACAAACGCGGAAAAAGGAACGTCTACAAAGTACATTTTGGATAAGGGGTCCCTTTAAAGCAAAAGCAAAAAGTCAACAACAAAAAAAAAAAAATTATATATTTTTTTTTGTTTGCTACATTTTTATCACAACTGCTCGGACTTGAGGTTATTGGATCTCAGTAGACAAAGCTAACCTTTTAAACTTGGATTTTTTAATATGTATTATAAGACGCGTGTCACGATGAAAATGTGAAACTGCCACTCTCGCCTCCGAAGCGCCGCGCCGCGTCCCGGATGAACCCCGACGACTCGGATCGGTCGAGTGTGCAGAAACCGAACCTGGCGGGATCTTTTCTAAACATCACCCGTGTTTCACTCCGACGCTTGCGACACCGACCTCATGAGGACGCCTAGATGCTTTTTTCTTTCTTTTTATGCTAACAAGCGCTGTTCTGTGCCGCTGCCCGAGAGCGTTTCCAACAGGTTTGCAGCGACTTACAGTTTACAGGTCAGCGTTATTTCTCCTTACTGATGTTTTTTTTTTTAGATTGGAAAAACATCATTAGCCTCAGTGAAGGACATTTTCCCCATAATTAACTGCTGTGTTTAAATAATACCTGCTTTAAAGCAAACCGCGCTTCCTCTTATCGTCGCTAAACCACACGCCAGATGTTTCTGCATAAGAAAACACTTCATATTTCGCCCTGATCACGATAGCAGTGTAATTACTGTATAATAAGGTTCTGTATTAGCGTTGGATCTGCATGGAGATTGTACATTATAGCTGAGTAGGGCTAAGTAGGTCAGAGTTTCATGCTAGTCGTATGAACTTCGATCCAGAGTCTGAAACGGCAGCGTCTCAGTTCTGTAAGCTTATTTAAATAAGACTTACCCTGTACCTAATTATTATGTTTATTAGTATGATATATTATTAATGACTGAATGTTTAAACGATCATTAAATTCATGCCGAGTTAAATTAAATAAAATGAAATAGCCTGACCCACCTTCTCAAAATAAACGTATTTTCCTTCCAGAATTCATACAAAAGTCGTGCACGTGTTGAGATACCGCATTTACACCCTGGACAGGGTGCCAATCCATCGCAGGGCACACACACACACTACGGACAATTTGGGAACGCCAGTTAGCTTAATCTGCAGGTCTTTGGACTGTGGGAGGAAACCGGAGTACCAGGAGGAAACCCACCAAGCACGGGAAGAAGATGCGAACTCCACACACACATATGAGGTGGGAATCGAACCCTCAACCCTGGACTCTAACCCGTACCCCAGTTTAGCTGCTACTAAAAGCAATAACTTGTTTGTCAATAAACTGATCAAAACGTATGACGTGTCGTTCATGGCACTAGCGCGTCCTAGCGCGTCCTTCAGAACTTAAGCGCAAGCTGCTTCGAGGGACGCCGAAATACCTCGTCCCATATGACGTCTTTCCTTCCCATGAAACAGCCCTGGAGGAGAGCCAGGAGTGCTCAGTGGGCCAGCTGTTGATGAAGAAGGGGCTTAAGAAGATTCCGGATGAGGCCGCGCTAGAAGCTAATTAGCCAGCCGACACGGTTTAGGCGCGACTTTGGAAGTTGGTGTTGGGAATTCTGGTCCGAACAGTGAACTGATTAATTAGGGTTCGAGCGTTCATGTCGGAATTAATTAAAGCGCTGGCTCTCGGCTCCGGCCCTGGAGGACCGAATGCCCTGCACATTATAGTGTTTTCCCTGGTTTATCACAAACACGTCAGGTCAGTGAAAGGCTGTTAGTGAGCTGATTAGTTAAATCAGGTTTTAAAACGTTCAGGGAGAGCCTCTGAGTTGAAGCGTGAGGGCCAGACAAGGTGTAGACAATTCCAAATGGCTACACCAAAAAAATGAGTTGAGTGAAGCACAGATAGGATGACGTTAGATGGAAATCAGACTTTGCGATAAACAGTAACGCAATATAACAGAAGGGATGTAGTCACGCTTGAATGTTGGGTTTCGTGATTAACCGAGATGTGTTGAACGTCAAAAACCCATGCGGATCTCACTGCAAGACTCCCGGGCTCAACCTGATGTTCCCAAAACCCACACGGCTAACCCGGCTGCACAGTCTGATTCTGCTGTCGTAACCAAACCTCAGAATTCCTAACGAGTTGAGATCTGTTCGAGCACCACTGCGACCAAATTCTCCCCATCACCTCAAACTTGGGTATGTTCGTCTCTGTCCGAGATCGTGCTAATCGATGAGCCGAGCAGAAAGAGGATCATACATAACGTGTGATCATCATGTCAGAAGATCCTCAGTCATCCTGGATCATCTTTTAGTACACAGCATGATGTGAAGCAGCTCAGAAATGAGAAAAACCCTGACTGACTTAG
This sequence comes from Clarias batrachus, assembly GCA_003987875.1. NCBI lineage: Eukaryota > Metazoa > Chordata > Actinopteri > Siluriformes > Clariidae > Clarias > Clarias batrachus. The sequence goes on from QMIH01000122.1 coordinate 479,217, forward strand.
CAGTGTAAAAAGTTAAGTCGCGCCTTTATTTGCCAGATAAACATTACTGCACAGTGAAATTCTTTCTTCGCATATCAAATCGTAACTGGGGTCAGAGTGCCGGGTCAGCCATGACATCTTGCTCAAGGGCCCAACAATGGCAACATGGTGGAGGTGGGGCTCGAACCGCCAACCTTCCCATCAGTAACTCAGAAGATAGCGTTAGCCTTCTGAGATCCCACTGCCCTAGAAATAGCCAAAGCACTGAGCCAAACACACACTCACACACACAGAGGTTAATAAGACACCAATGAGACTAATTAAGAGCAGCAGGTGGACAAACAGGAAGCAGGTTCTCTCAGTGACCAGGAGAGAGCCCGAGATCTGAGCCGAGGCTCCTGTCCCAGTCGCGTCTCTAGAGAAAGTCTGAGCCAGACAAGGTTCCTGAGGTTTCCTGGCTGTGTGGAAGCTTCGCGGATAAGGATTCAGGAACGCAGCTCAACCTTGGGAAAAATGGCGTCGCGTCAGCCGGAGCAGCTTCTCTTCTCCTGCCGTCTCTCCAGTCGTATATGATCACTAGGTAACCGCGGGTCAGTGGGACAGAGGCTAGCTCCGGGCTGGAGACGGTGTCTCAGAAAGAGAGGAGTTTTTATTAGCTCCTTTCTGTTTTGAAAACAGGATGTTCTTGCGCGTCTTTATTGCGTCCTGCATTAAAATTTCCAAAGCTGATGTCCCTCATAGAAACCACTATGATGATAAAACATCGCAAGTTATCAGGCGCGCATCAAAATGTGCTTTGTCTCCAGAAGATAAAAAAAAAAAAATCATGATTATTAATTTTCTTGTAGCTTCATAGCTTTTATGCAACACATTCAGGACAATCAGACATTTTGTTATCATTTTATATCACCCTCATAAACTCAGGTATAAACAAATCAGCGTTACAGATCTGCAGAACCATCCTCAGGCCCATAAACCTAAACCTGAAGCACCACCGAGGAAACTGTGTATCATGACAATAGCTCAAGATTGCTCCTAAACCAGCCCGACACGAACGTATGTGTTTGTGTGTGTGTGTGTGTGTGTGAGAGAGAGAGAGTGTGTGTATCGCTCAGGATGATCAGTGATCGCGTTCGCTCTTTGTGCCGTACTCTATAATATGTCCGGAGCTGAATCACGCTATTGTGTGTGAAGTGTGAAGAGTGTGGAGTCCTCGCGTCAGCACCGCGCCGAGGCCGTGTTATCTCTGCTTCGGGTGTATCAGGACGAGTGAAGATCCTTGTCTGAGACAATAGCCCATGCCAGGATGAGCATGCACGTGCCCACACACACACACACACACACACATACACACATACACACATACACATATATGCACAGGGCACTCAGTCAGGATTCCACTGTGACACTATTTACAGAAACATGATATTATTGGATATATATACGGTACAGTACGCTCTGCGGCCTCTTTATTCAGAGTGTTCTCCTGCTGTTGTGGTTCGTCTCCCTCAGAAGTGTGTGCCCTGACGTTCTGTTCTGCTCAGCACCGTTAAAAAGACTGGCTCTATGTGTGCTGAGTGCTCCCTGGATGTTTTTTGTTTCTTGCACCATTCTAGACCAAAAAAAAAAAAAAACAACAACAACAAAAAACTAACATGTCCCTAACAGATACAAATACAGACAGGAATATGAGACGGAGTATTTGAGGACTGGGATCGAGGGGGAAAGAAAATCACTCGAGTAAAGGGTTTTTACTTTTGTGTCGGTACGAGAGTTCAAGTTAGGCTGGGGTTAGGAAATATAATAATAGGAAATATGACGCAGAGCAAACCTTCCCAGGAGCATACCTTCTGTCTTAAGCCACACCCACTTTGGTTTACAGATCCTGGATATTTGAAGCCCTAAACAGGCACAGTATTGCATTACATCTCTCACTCATATACAGCTCGTCCCCGACTTACGAACGAGCTCCATTCCAGGAGCAGGTCCGTAAGTCGGATTTGTTCTTAAGTCCGACAAAGTGAGTCTTATATGTCTTTGACAGGAATATACAATGCAAAGCATTTTTACTAAACCCCTTTCCCCACACTGCCATCATGTGACCAAACACCATAACCGCGCCTAAGGAAAGGAATCTCACACAAGCGTGAAATGTAACAGTGTTGTCTCTGCGCCTTTAAATCGCGAAGGGAATCGCAGACGCCATTTTGGACCGTGGACTATAAATCTTTCCGAAAAATGTGATTATTCACCATCAGGACGGCTTTACAGGGCAGCTTCCTGCTCCCGCACTGATGCATTGAAACCGGTGAGGCCGACTCATTTCCCACACCCCCACACGTATCTGCGGAAATTCATAACTCGGACCTTCGTAACTCAGTCTGATCATTCTGATTCATACACGTTCACATTTCATGCAAACTTCCATAATTCTTTTGATTGTGTAAAGCTGCTTTGCGACGATGACAATTGGTCAAAGCGCTATATACATAAAATTGAAGTGAATTTAAATGGATCTTCTACCTGTATAGTGCAATGTTTCCCTCTACTTACAACAAACAAATACATATGCCTTTACATGCAAAATTTTTATTTATTTTATATTTTTATTAATTTCATATTTCGGAGATCCTTCCTACTTACTGAGAGGAAGTAAATGCAGCGGACAGCTCAGTACATTGCTGTTGCAGGAGCAGAATAAACAGGTACAGGAGCGGGAACGTGAGAGGGAAATGTCCACTAGGTGTTAATCCATGATGGATGGCGTCGTTCTCCTGAATAGGTTTTTAGAAGGGTTCGGTAAATGTACTTCGGCGACCGTCGATGTACTTGGGTGTCCCGCCTATGTATCCTCCATGTGTGGGAAACACTGTAGTATTGTTACATATATATTCGTTTACTGATTTGGTAACTTTAAAGGGCATCTATTATGCAAAATAAGTTTTTTTGGTCACTGTTAGATATGAGTCTCTAGTGTGTGTTTGTTTGTGTGCAAACAAAAATGTAAGAGAAAAAAAAATTCTGTTCTTTTCCTATTTTTTTTACAAGCAAATCAGAATCTTCCCCTAATGTGACCTCATATGTATAAGACCAAGGCTGTTCCGAGGTTGTTGTTGTTGTTGGAGGAGTGAAACAGCTGGAGCATTCACACATACACACTCACACCCACACTTTGGGGAGCTCTGAGTAAACCTGTGTTTGATTTGTCAACAATATATTAAAACACAGGACCTTAAATTCCTTTTATTCTGGTTTATCTAGAGTGTATAATATGCCATTTGAAGTAAGTGACAGGCATCACATGCAGGATAAGTTGCAAGGACAAATGAAAGCGATGACGGGAGCGTGGTGAGAACCGACAGCGATGGCGACAGCAAGAGCGCGGACGTCCCGTGAGGGTTGCGGATCCGCGCAGATTAACATGTTATGGCAACCCGAGCGGATACGGTGATAATAGACCAGGAGCGGAGAGCAGCGGTGGCGATAGCGCTCGCAGTCCCAAGCGATTGCGACATTTAAAAGCTGGAGTAACACGTGTACAGTACAATCTCGTTAGAGTGCTATAACTGAACCGCTGTCCAATTAATACCTGCTCAGTGCCTGGGGGGTTAAACACTGCATGTAAAGGATGCAAAGCAACTAGCATCAGGATCATAGCCATGGCTGAATAAACTCCTGTAAAATAATTCTTCTTGACATAGCCGTCAAGTTTACGATACTCGTGAGGAATGTATATTTATAGCTGCTATAAGATAAGCGAGAGCAGGAAGTAACTTCTCATCTCCTGGGTATTAAATGCAACTATAAAGGGATAAATCAAATTATTTTGTGTTGCTGTTGGTAAAACGGTCCCTCATTGGGACATTTCTTATACGTGTGTAGTGTTATTGGAAACTAACATCATCAACACTGATCATTTCCCTATTACTGCAGCCTGTGAGGTGGTTTATTCCCTGCTCACTGGTTAGGAAATAAACGTGAAGCGGCAGTATCGTCCTGTCTGTCACGCTGGCGAGCTGCCAGCTCCTCCAAACCCACTGAGCGAGATGGGTGAGGTGTTTTTTTCTCTCTCTCTCCCTCTCTCTCTTTGCAAAGCTGCCAAACACATTTTGCCAAATTGGAGAACAAGTTAGTCTTTTTTCTCATGAGCCCTTGTTATAACCAGGAATGTGACCATAGCTGGCATTGGATGGCGCTGGCGGCGGCGGCGATATCACTTCACAGAGGAGCAGGGCACTGGGCTCTTAGGTCACGAATTCATCCAGGCAATTTTCAGTTCAGCCCATGTCCAGGGTCTGGCATCCATTTCTGCGTCTCCGTCTCCGTCTCCATTTCCTCATCGTTGACAATCGGTCCCTGAGACGTCGATCTCACACTGAGTTTTAAACTGTTATAGCGATAATCGTTCCTGGTTCATCAGGTACCTCACAGACGGCAGGATGGTCCCAGTTATCCCAGTTGCTTCGATTCAAACTTCATCGGTTTCTTCCCGGACGTCCGAGCCTCCCTGAGCAAGGCCTTCGAACCTTCTCCACAATCGATGGGAACAGAGTGATGTTCCTCTGCGAACGCTTTCTACTGTGAAAACCAGGCTACAGCTCCCTCACCTAGCCATTAAAGATGTTTATGGTGGAGACGCTGGGTGTCCAAATCCAGTCCTGGAGGGCCAGTGACCAGCACAGTTTGTAATTCACCAACACCTAAACACACCCACTGAACCTAGTAATTAACAGATTAGTTAAATCAGTTGTGTTTGAGAAGAAGAAGCACCAAACTGTGTTGGACACTGGCCGTCCAGGACTGGATTTGGACACCCCTGCTGTAGACGGTAGAGACGATGAGCTGCCAGGGGTCCGTTTGCCAGACGAACAACGGCACTAGGCTCGAGATCGTGATGAAGATGTCACACTCCGAGAATCGCTGGAAACAGACTAGTTGTCAAGGCGACAGGTCTGTAAGCTCGAACCTGGTCAGGAGCAGCTTATATAACGTAAGCAAAAAGGCATCTTATCGTGTATATATGGGTCATGAAATCAGGATTTTTTTTGTGCTATTTCTGAAAAGCTGGTCTTTCATCCTGGTCATGGTGGATCTTAATGAGATTCGGAGTTCAGTTCACATGTAATGTAAAACAATGTATGGGTAATTTAGTGCACCGAATCTGCTTACTGCATGTGGGTGGGAGGAACCTTGAAGGAACCTTGAAGGAACCTACATTTGGAGAAGCATGATCATATGATCATCTCATGCAGTCAAGTCTACTGTTATGGAAAACAAACGAGCTTCTGAAGAGCTTCTGACCAATCACAACGGAGGACCCGACAGTGCTATAGTACCATAGGACATACAGTGGAGTGCTGTGAAAAAGTATTTGCCCCCTCCTGTTTAAAAAAAAAAAAAAATCTTTTTCACAAATGATTGACATCATTAAACAAATTTTATTGCTACGCAAAGATACCCAGAGTAAATACAAAATGCAGTTTTTATATGATGATTTCATTTGTTAAGGGAAAAAAGCATGAGATCTTTTAGCAAAAGAGAAAGTCTATTTAAGTGATTCCTTGATTCAACAGGTCTGGCAGTAATCATGCCTGGGTGTGGAGAGAGAGATCTAACAAAGCTTTCCAAAAAATTTGCTTAATCACAGTTCATTCATTATTTAGCAAAGTGGGGTGGGGGCAATTACTTTTTCACATAGGGCCTGGCAGGTTTGGACAGGTTTTTTTGCCCTTAAAATTCAGGAAATATTTTTTTACAGCACTGTATGTCATGATCGCCGCGCACTATCGGAAGCTCTTTGGTGATATATAGCTTCTCCAGCTGGACGTTCGCAGGGGGACGCCCCTGCACCAATCTGCCTGAGCTGTCAATCATCTGGAATTCACAATCAGCATCTGAAACTCGCATCAAATTGGAGGAAAAGAACAACAAGAAACCTGCTGAGGGACTCAGTTATCCCAGGGGACCAGCTGGGCCCAGGCCAAGTGCAGGCCATCTGAGGGACACGCCCGCTAAACACCAGCTCAGCCTGGCAGCTGGTGAAAAGGTGAAGCTGAGACATCGAGCTCAAAGGATACAGAGGACATGGGATGGAGACAGAGAGAGAGAGACGGAGAGAGATTGCTAAACATGCTTATAAATTAGCTATAATTTACACATGCTGTAGACAGGTTTTAAGAGAAGAAAAGAGACAGAGAGAGTGAGAAACTGAGACAGAGAGTCAGGCTGAAAAAGTGGGTGAGAAAGGAAAGGAGAGACAAAATGACAGAGAGAGAGAGAGGGAGAGAATAAAATAGGAAGGTAATAAGAAAAGAAAAAACAGAGACAGAAAAAAGAAAATACAGAGTTAGACAGAAAAAATGAGAGAGGCAAAAAGAGGAGGAAGAAGAAAGAAAATATGAAGCAGGTGAGACAGAAAGTGAGAAAGATAGACAGGAAATTGAGACAGGGAGATTTATAGAAAATGTAGGGAGGTGGAAGGGGGAAAGTAAGACAGGAAAAAGGTACAAGTGAGGCAGACAGTGAGAGAGACAAAGAGAGATTAAAGACTGAGAGTGAGACAGAAAAAGAGACAGACAGAGAGAGCGAGAAATGGCAGGAGACAAAAAGAGAGTGAGACCAGGATATAGATGAAGAGAGAGTGAGACACACAGAGAGAGCTTAAAGTAGAGAGAGTGAGACACAGAGAGAGAAAGAGAGAGAGCGAGCAGTATATCTTTCTCATTCAGTGAGTTATGGCTCTGCTGTAGTGGAGGACGTGACCTGCTTGATATTATGCCAGCACATTAATACACACACGCACACACACGCACACGCACACACACACTTTCAGCAGAGAACCACATGACAGATCACACACGTTTGTCTTACTGTCTTATGCAAATGAGACGTCTCAGTGTGTGAGGGAATGCCACAAAACACTGCACTGTGGGGTGAGACAGGGCCGAGGCAGAGGACTACACACCAGACACAGACAGACAAGAGAGACCGAAAGGCAGACATGGAGGAAGACAGAGAGAGAGACAGACGCAGACAGACAGTGAAGCAAACAGACAGGCAGACAGAGAGATAAAAAGGCAGATTCAGAAAGACAAAATTGCAGATTTTCTCTGATGGACAGACAGAAAGACATTTGAGCAAGGTGTGTGTGTGTGTGTGTGTGTGTGTGTGCAGTAGTGTACAGCTACAGGCCATGCCCCCATCCATCAGGTTCGTTTGGACTTTTCCATTCAGTTTCCGATCATGTTGGTGGGAAAAATAACCAAAAGAAGAAGAAGATGGAGGAGGAAAGAAACTTGCCAGCTCTTCGTCCTTAGCAACAACATGATACCAACTTTACAACCCCCCCCTCCCCACACACACACACACACCTCTGCATAGCGCCTGTTATAACATCACTCATGACATATACAGTGCAAGAAGTGCTATTAATATTAACCATGCACATAGCCCCACCTATAACTCCACCCAGCACCGCCCCTGACTCCGCCCATTCACTCATAATGAACCCTGTTGGTTCTGTAGGACTGCTGAAGGTTGTAGAGATGGAGATCTACACAGATGTGTGTGTAGATAGATAGATAGATAGATAGATAGATAGATAGATAGATAGATAGATAGATAGAGAGTTCATTGAGACATCTGTAAACTGTGGAGAGGTAGAAGATAAACAGATCTAGAGAGAGAGAGAGTCTCCATATGGAGAGAGAGACTCAGAGACAAATTATATAAATATATATATAAATAAATAAATAAATAAATAAATATACAGAGAGGGGAGATAACTTCTCCCTCACATCCTCAGCAATAATAATAATAATAACATTAATAATAATAATAATAATAATAATAATGGATGTGTTTATATAAAATCAGGACCGACCTGCGCGTGCGTGTCCGCCGGTGAACCCGCTGCTCGAGCCCAGTCGCGCGTGCCCTTCCCTCATCCGGTCATCTCGGACACGTAAAGCGCACGAGCGCGCCTGGTCTCACGCGCCCGCGCGCTGTTGCTCATTGACGCTGCGGGTTTGTTGCTGTTGTTTTGTTGTTGTTGGTTTTCTTTTCTGATGATGATGATGATGATGATGATGATAATAATCCCCTTGAGTGAGTGAATGAGAGCGTGAGTGAGTGAGTGAGTTGCGGTTCAGCTCCTCGCCGACGCGCTCCGCATTTTCACCCCGGCGTGATGCTGATGGTGGTGCTGATGATGATGGTTTTTCTTTTTTTCTTTTTTTCTCCCGCTCCGACAGACGCGCGCGCAGCACTCACCGACGGCTCCTGTGTCCTGTGTGTGTGCGGTGCGGTGCTGGTGTTCTTCACATCCTGCCGTTTACATTCCCCTCGTATCCGTGACCGAGCGCGAGCGAGCGAGTGACCGCGCGCAGTGACTCACTGACTGCGACTGGAGGCGCGCGCGCGCCGTTTACCGGGGAAGCGTCACCCCCTGCTTCCGCCCGCGCGCGCCGGTGAGACAGAGCCGCGCGCTACGTCGCCTCTATACTGCTGCTGATGAGAGGGAGGGGGGGTTTGTGTGTGTGTGTGTGTGTCTGTGAGTGTGTGTGAAAATAACGCACGTTAAATCGTCATCGCGGCTCACATTCAGTCCACATTAATTAACTATATAATTAATCGATTAATTAAAGAATTAAAGTTAACCGTAAGATGACATTCAGCTGAGGTTAATTACTCAATGCCCGTGTTGTTACTCATTAACCCAGACACCCTGGTTGGAATTCTCTTTTTTCCTTCTGTGTATTGATTAGATTTCTACAATCAAAGGTTTATTTTAATGCATTCATCATCCTTATAGTTACCATAGCAACAGCTCATTGCAGGTCTGCACATAAATATTTTTTTCTTTTTTAATGTAAGGAGTCTCCAGTGTCAGTGCTATGTAACAGCTCCGTCCTCAGGAAAGGAGGAGGTTCTGCATTGGGTAGGCATTCCAAATTCTGTGTGTGTGTGTGTGTGTGTGTGTGTGTGTGTGTGTGTGTGTTTTAATTAACTTAAAAGAAGGTAAAAGGATTGTTTATAGTTTCTAACAACAAGAGGTGTGGGGCAAGGATGGCTTGGTGGTTAAGGTGGTGGACTGCTGATCAGGAGGTCCCCAGTTCAGCCCCGATGTCACCAGGCTGCCATGGTTGGTCCCTTGTTCAAGGTCCTCAACCCCCAAGTGCTCAGATACAACTTCTCCCCGCAAAGTAACTGCCACAGACATAATGGATATACTTCCTTTCTAATAACTATGAGAATTTGTTTCATTGACCTTCCATAGCATCAAAATGTAACTATAAATGGATAAAAGGCAATCTTTGGGAAATTGTTGTGGAGTACTGTCTAATGTGGACATAAAAAAAAATGAAAAACATCAAGGAATGCAAGGCAAAATATGTACAATTTTATGAAAGTATTAGTGTAAAATACACAAAAATTAACAAAATTATATTGACAGAATTAGCCTTAATGCTTGTATTATTTCATTGATTTGGTAATTTCTCTCTCGCTATACAGTGGAATCTTGGATCGAATCCGTTCTGGAAGCAGGTTCGTATATTAAAACAATCGTAAATCAAAGCAGATTTTCTCATAAGAAATAATGAAAACTCAAAATATTCGTTCCACAGCCCCAAAAAATAAATACATAAAAATAATTAATACAAAATATGAAGTAAAAATAAAAGAAGTTAACCTGCACTTTAAAAAAAGTTTTTAAAAAAATCCCTTTTATGCTCGTTTGTGCGCGCAGGTGCTGTGTATGTGTGTGTTTGCGTGTGTGTGTGAAGCTAAAGTAAGAGGAGAGGAGGAATGAGCCCCTCCTCTCTCCCTTTTCTTGTCTTACACAGTAACACTTCCTTCTCTCTTATTTGAGTTTCGCACACACACACCCTAACAGAAACATTGGGAAAATAAACAAGAAATCTTTCTAATGACACCCAATTGAGTGCACAGTAACGGAATCACTGCTGTAAAGTAAAAATAAAACAATTTAACCTGCACTTTACCTTAGAAAAGAATTTTGACAGATCGCTCACGCACACAAAGTGCAAGCTGATACAGAGAAAGAAAATGGATCTTTAACCTCTCTAATGAGACTTTCTTTAGGTTTACACGCACACAAACATGTGTTATAATAAACCGTACACACATGGATACAAACACAAAATAAAATATGTTTTACGCACACACAAATGGTCACAGTGTTATAGTAAACAGTACACGGGTGCACAGATGTTGATTATACCAGTGAGAGACAGAGCAGGGGAGACGATTACCCACATTTCCGCAGCGCAAGAGAGAGAAAATCCATTGGCTCAGTTGTGATCACGTGACACTCGACATCAAAACAAAAAGCGCATGCATGATACATGATACTCTGTACTCGTAAACCAAGACTTGCTCGTTTTTCAAGTGAAAATCTTTCCTTGTCTTGCGGAACACTTGCAAACCGTGTTACTCGCAATCCAAGGTTTCACTGTATATAAACAGAAATCCACGGTGGCTGGTGTTTGCAGTGTTTGCACACGTAATTCCGTCACAGATGTGTTACAGGTGTTCCTCAATGAATGTAACAGTAGGCAGCATTAGTATGACAGGCAGAAATTAAAGATTTTACAAGGTTAAGGGTACATTTAAAAAACCCTGAGGTTTACCTGCGGCTCTGTCCACGACTCTGTCCACGACGTGCTATCATTACCTGTGAAAAGAGTATGCGGTCAACTTGCCGCCGCTCCTCATGCTGCTCCAATGTTTCGTCAGCCCTTAACTCTTGTTGTCCTTCTGTATACTCCTTTGTCTTAGGACAAAGGGAGTATACAGAATTCTAAGACCACACAAGAGTTTATATTATAAAATTTCACACTAATGTAGTAAATAACAATAGCTAAAGAATCATTACTCTTATTTTAATATCATGATGTTATTGTTTCCAAAATGATTTTTTTTTTTATCATTTATGATATATGTGCTTTATCTCACAATAAATCACCTTAATGGATGCAACCTGCAAATGGTCCCACTAACGTATCACAGGATCACCTGCCAATTTCACCCAACACCACTAGTGTGCCTCATCATCGGAACTATACAGAAATAAAATTATTGTAATATGATGCAGCTCATCATGCAGCCTTAAAATGTCTAATTGCTTTAAAATAGATGATTTTTTTTGTCAAAATCCGACCAAGTACTCACTGTGAATGACACCACCAATTTAAAATGTCCAGGATTGTAGCACAGAATGCAACTGGTCCCAACGTCTTTCAGCTGCCATGTTTATGATTAAACCTGTAGGACTACTCACTTTAGCCAATGACAAGCTGCAGCTAAAGACAAAATGGCGACAAGCTCTGAATGGATTATTGATCAGAAAGCACTGGGTTTGCTCCCATGGTTCATTACACTGACAGTAAGCATGTTGCAAGTCCTCTCACATTAGATTACAGATCACGGCTCGTCCCACTGCCGCTGAGCTAACAGTGTTTGAAGTGTTTGACAGTCTCTCACACACAGTACAATATGGTCTGAAATTCAGAAAGCATTTTCAAAACCTCTTTTTAATTTCATAATCTATCAATAATGACTACAAACTTTGACAAAGTTAATACTAATTATTAAAAAATATTTTACACACCACATACTGATGAACATGTTAAAGCCTAACACACACAGGTGACAGGTGTACCGCTTTAGAAATAAAACATACAATGATTTTCTTTGGTATTTTTTCTTTTCTTGAGGAAATAAAAACAAGTTTATATTTATATAACGAGATATATTTACTAGCACGCTATCTAACATTAAATTAACTACTGTACTCTGGAGTAAAACTAGCCAAGTTCGGCAGAAGGCTAGCTAACTTTAGATAAACTACTGTGCATTGTAATAAAACTAGCTATGGTTGCTAAAAAGGTAGCTAACATTCCATTAATTAGTTTACTACTGTATATTTATACATTATATATTTATATTATAATGAAACTAGCCAAGTTTAATGGAAAGCCAGTGGATTATACTTAAACTGTGTAGTAAAACTAGCCAGGTTTGAGAAAAATGCTAGCTAACATTCAATTAACTACTATACTGTATAATAAAACTAGTCAAGATTGTCTGAAGCTAGAACGTCTGGCTTACATTAGATGAACTATTGTATTGTGTATGAAACTGAAACTGGCCAGGTTTGATAATCCTGACCTAAAGTTAGATAAACAACTGTACCTTGCAATAAAACTAGCCAAGTTTAATAAAATGCCAGCTAACATTGTGTTATTTTATTTTGTCATTAATATCAGTCATTTAATCAGGAGTTCTAGCTAATCTTATTACAACTGTTATAATCACAACCATTACTTTACTTGGTGTAAAGCAAGCTAGCTAAATTTCAAACTCAGAAACTAAAGACACAAGCTATCTAAACATATGCAAACTCTGGCTCTTTTAATTATTATTATTTTATCATTGCGTGATTTAAATTAACTTGAGATCCCTTCCTAGTTGATCCAAAGACGTGTCTCACCCCACAAAACCAGGTAACTTGTACCGTTCTACATGACTGACCTCGAAAGCACAATACACTCATCATCTTTAAAACTGAAATCAAGCTCTCAAATCTCTCTGAAGAAAAAAAAAATACTTTTAGAGCTTGAACTTCTAAAGTAGTTCAAATGTTCTAGAGGAGCTCTGGGATATATTTAGGTCAACATCAAAAGCTTCGATTGCAGCTCTGACACAGATGGGAGCTGAAAGCAGCAGGGAGAGGGAGAGAAAGATGAACAGCCGGCTTCTCCGCATGTCTCAAACGCTCTCCTCGGCAGCGTCCGCAACCTCTAACAAAGCACGACGCACCCGGGTCACAGCAGCAGCAAGCCTGAGGTCTCTTCTACCTGTGCCAAAGGGCTTGAGGCCAACAATAAAGTGGTCATTTTGGATCAGAAGGGATTCGATGAAAACTCAGGACCTAGAGAGTTACAGTAAAAATTTTATGTTTATTTTACGCAACTGAATGTACCTACATTTGTTCATGTAACCAAAATTATGATGGTAGAAATAAAACAGGACAATGTGTGTTGGGAAATGTTGTAATTTGGTTTAATCGTTATTATATATGGTGATTTTTGCTTCAGGATGGTGAAGGTAACTGTGGGTCGTGTGGATTTTGGCAATGTATTAGTAACATTAAGTAGGGCGACTGGAATTGTGTCTCTTCACCCGTCCAAGAGGTATCATCGGCCCTTTTCCAGACAACAATGGCCGCCGGTCTGGGTCAAAAGAAGACTAAACTGGATCATCTGAACAAAACTGAAGCAGAGATCTGACACCTATCACCTACCTTCCCTCATTTATCAGAGCCCATTGTGGGCGTAACCTGACTTCACGCCCCGTGATCCCAGCACAAGGCAATAATCGCTTCCATGCTTGTTGCCCAACCTCTCAAGGAGAACAATACAGAATCTTAGCAGGATGTAGGACGACCTACATAAGATCTCACAGATCGTTGTTCATCACGTCAATTCACACTCTGTCATGAGTCACACTTTGTAAGGGAGCATAAACCAGGCTTGGTGTTTTTTTTTTTTTTTTTAATACCCTGGTGGTTTGCGGTTTCACAGCAATTCACACCTTCATACTTCCATGTCATTTGAGTTTCTTGACGTCGCTGGTGTGAATCACGCGTCATAGTAAGACTTCACACCACTTAGTGAAACTGATAAAGCTCCCGGGTTGAGTAGAGACATGTCTTTTGGGAATAAACCTCAACATCGATTCACTAAGAACAACTAGAAATTAGGCTTTGGAAAAATATCTTAAATATCTGATTCTGACTAAATTAGTCATGATATGACTATGATATTATTTTTGCCATATAACATAAGTTGGGTTAACATTTATCATCGATTATAAAACAGTAAACTGTGGGAAGGATCATTTATGCCCATGGGGACCAAAGGCCAGCTTCTCTGGTCCAATCCCACAATACCAATGCAGGGCAACTGGCTAAAAAAAGTCAATGCTGGTCATGATTGTAAAACACCAGGGCACCAAAGCTTGCTTCACACGGAGCTCAGCAGGGAAAAAGAAGGCCACGGTCCTGGCCTCTAAACACTCCAGGTCCCAATTCGCACTGGATGTGCCATGGTGGCCCCAACCTACAGCATCCAAATAATTCTCCACCAACATACTGGTGCTAGACACCACAGCACTCCTCCAGAGGTCTTGTGAAGTCATGCCCCGAAGGGACCACAGCTACCCCTGTTCCACATGCAGAAGCTTCACTGTACTGGGCATAATGTTTTCTGATGCAAGTTTTGGCTGATTAATGTAAATACTGCACTGCTTTAGAAAGGCAGTTTAAGAGAAATTGAATTACTGTACATTTTAAACCTGATGAAATAAACCTTGTTGTTGGACTCTGATGAGGTTCCGGTCTCTTCTGTGTGGGAGCGGTATGCAAAAAAAAAAAAAAAATGCTCATTTTTATAATAACCTGCTTAATAATGCATTTCCACATCCCATTCTCTCCTCAACATTTCCTCTCATCATTTGCGATTCCGCAAACCAAATTATTCTGGGTCGAAGTAAAGGCCTGATTGAAAAGCTGTGCTGATAACTGCACCGCTCTCATCCAGGTTTCTGAGATTGGAGTGGAGTGAACTCATTACCCTCAAACTTCATACCACCTCATAAATAACACATGCTTGCAAAATTGGACCGAGGTGAGGGGGATAAATGACAGAGTTGCATCTTTTAACGGGAAAGGTCAGTGGGGCGTTGTGTGGAGTGGTATCACAGAACCGCGATGGAGGAAGTGAATTTGCCCCCCAAATCAATAGATGGACAAATATTACCTGCATCCAGGTATGGAGAGTGATTTCCTCATCAGCGGTTTGATAAACAAGTCGAGCGGGTCGGACATTCAGAAACTCCGTCACTTCGACAGAGTCGACGAGAGGGCAAGAAATTACCATCTAAAAGAGTCAGCTCTTGGAGAAAAAGGCAGAATTATAGTTCCTTAGAGACAGCGACGAGTGGAAGGAGATGGAGAAACAGATCGTGTGGTAATAACCATGTCAGATGGTTAGGATAAATGAGATGGAGATGCACAAAAACTGAGGAACTAGACCAGTTTCTGACTTTCACTCACTAAACACGCAGCTGTTTGTAGCACAAGAGGAGCTCAAGGCTAATCACACTCTTATTCAGACATTTAACTTTTTCTAACTAGCTAGATTCAAGCTAATTACCCAACTGAGTAAAAGACTATGGCTGATAGACTGATAGGCTGATGATGTCGCATATCTCATTGCTCGGGGATAGATTCAGGATCACGGTGTTGCAAATTTGTTGAGGAAATTGCATCAGATAGCTGTAGCGCTAGCATGGCTGCATGAAGGTTAGATCCTGTTCTTACTTTCGAAGACTTTTCAGTTGTTTGAAAATATAAGGTTACAGTTTTACGTTTAAAATCAAATAAATGTAAACCTGGGATTTGCAGCTGCTCTAATGTCAAAGCTGTTTTTATATACAGTAGAAAATGAATCAGCACATTTTCTGACCAATCAGAGTTGAGAATTCAGCGATATACAGTAGTTCTGAATAATTAATACTGAACGCGGATAATTTTGTCCCAAATTTGAACACCATGTTTCTGTGAGTTTGCTTTTGAACCTCGCCACCACCCTGTTCTGGATCTGTCCCAGCACATCTGCCTGACCCCCTCAGGCTCCCTAAGCATCACCCAGCAACTGTCATTTTGTGTAAAGCAATGTTATTATTGCTCTCACTTTCACATATGACTCGCCCTAACTGATCAAACTCTCACATGCTAACTAAGGTTGTATGCCCATCTTCTGCCCCCCACCGCCAGTCACAGAGCACAGCAGGGATGAGGATAACACGGTCAGTCGCCTCTCAGCATGGTGTCCAGGAACAGTGTGTGTGGGAGAAAATGCAGCTTTCACACACTTCTCACACAGGCTCTAATGATTTCCAAGAGCAGAGTCAAAAATCCAGTTCCATACACAGTTAATGCTAGCACTTCACCAGCTGTTGCTATATTTAAATATCGTTTTAGTCACCGGGGGGAGGGGGGTGGGGGGGCAGGGTGGCTCGGTGCTTAGCACTCTTACCTCTTACCTTCAAGGTTGGTGTTTAAACCTGATCTCTGGACTAGGTGTATGGAGTTCGCATGTTCTCCAAGTCTTGCCTTCTTCTACTTTGATTCTTTAAGGGGTCTTTGGATAACTACTAGCTTCCAAGTCTGGTTCTACCATACTAATAAAAAAACACCTTTCAGTATGGATCGATGTAGAACCATCAACCATATCTTCAGAGGAACACCCAAAGAATCTTTAACCTGTTTCCCACCAAGGCAGTTCCAGGGCTAGCTCGGAGCGAGAGCCCAATTTTGAACCAGTTCTTTGTTTTCAGACAGCCGAAGCACTGGCCAACAGACAGAAAAAAACGGTTCTATGGCAGCACCAACACTTTGCTGGGGTATGACAACGATCTGCTCACGTCAGGGGCTGGAGGACAAATATTTGGTGAAAGGCATCTGTAAGGGAAGTTCAGATACTTTTTAGTAATGAAGGTTTGATCTCAAAGGAAACTCGCAAGTTCACCATTGTTGTTGTTGTTGTGCTTACCGCTAGTATTTTTAACATTGGTGCTAGCATTGCAGGGAAAGTAGAGATATACAGTAGATGTATACAGTGATGTAATGATGTGACTCTCTATCCCATGGAAAAACAAAGCCATTTCTTAGGAGGTTCACTTTTGAACTGGCTCTGGACCGGCACTAGTACCAGACATGAACTAGCAGCATCATCTCCTCGCCCAGGCCGAACGCTGCCTGACGCGCCTCTCTCTATGCAGCTGCACGCTTGTGGACGGCCCACTGGGGATTGTGCCACTCCTTCCGCAGCCTCCACTTGGCGCTGAACCCGCTCTCAAGGGTGGCGTTTGTGGATTTGGTGCAGCCGCTGCAAGCATCGTCGTCCTGAGGCTCCTCTTCTACCCTAGCCCTCTGGAAGAGTACGAGCCCGGGCTGCGCTCACTGCCCTCTAGCGCACAGCTCCTCGACTGGCCTCTTAGCAACGACATGGAGGTCAAAGACGCAACTGGACGGGGATATAAAAGCCAAAGGGAGCACGCGAGACCTCTTAATAACCTCCGACATCCTGAAATACAGCACCGACCTAGCAATGGGCGAGTGAAGAGGTAGACCGGTTGATAGAGAGAGACCAGTAGAGTTCAAAGCAGAAATGGTTAATTGGTAGCGATGAGATGCGACATAATTTGAGTCCCGTTTTCCCCAGCTCTGACCCCGAGGTCAGCGGTTTCCACCCCATTAGCCTCATGAGCAAACACTCGGGGAGCTGAGAGATGTCTTTGTGTAAATTGAGTAAAAATAAAGAGCAAATGAGGCATAAATTATAAATTGGTGGAAGCTTTCACAAAGTCGAAGAAGGCAAGACTTGGAGAACATGCAAACTCCATGCACCTAGCCCAGAGATCATACACCTAGCAGCGCTACTAAAAAATAAAAAAAATAAAAAAACAACTTCAGGACCAGAAAGTTTCCATGTTTCAGATTAGCTGAGCTTTCAGGAGAAAATCCAGCATTAATACTGTACGTTGTTCCATTTAGGACCTAAGAGCGAACCCTGAAATGCTTTCTTCGACTATCTGTACGTGCCCAGAATTAGTGAAAACTATGTAAATATTTCAATCTAAAGAAGTTTACTGTCTTTCAGGTTGAAGATAAAGTAGTACTTTAACCATGTGGTTTGAAAAAGGCTACACATTTAAAAGAAAAAAAACACAGTAATAAAAAAAAAAAATTAACAAAATGCCCAGACAGAAATATTTAATCAGGAAGTTCGGTCTAACCTTTGTAGTTATAAATTTTGCACTGAAGCTGCGAGGCTAATGGAGCTAATGGTCTAATAACAGAAGCTTCCCGGATAGCAGACGACTCCAATCAGGACCCGGGTCAAACTTGGATCCGGATTGCCTGATCATATCATCATGTAGCTACCAGGTTAGCACCAGACCTCAAACTTTTAACGAGATTCAGACAGAAATACGTCTCCGTTTCTAACACACTTTTCTCCAAGAGGTGTTTATTATTGAGCCAGATGACGTTGAACTTTTTCTCCTTTTTTCGATTAGTTCCGTTCTTTCACGCCAACGTAGAAAGTGATGCAAAAACATAACAGAAACCTTGCTCTGAGTAAACCTGACTTGTATGAATTAGAAATATGCAAATGTGTTCCACTAAAATAGCCTCAAAGAAGAAAAGGAGAAAGAATAATAATGGGAAAAAATAAATAAATAAATGCGTGCAGCGAATGTGAGCTCTGGCGCACCGGCTGGCCGAAGCGGGCACGTCCTGCGGGGCACTGGCGGCTAAGCGCAGACGCTTCCTCCCGTTCTTGCCCGGAGACACTACGCCAATTACACTCTCTGTGGGAGCGGGCTATTTGTGGAAGCCTTTCATCTTTACACGAGCAGGGGACGTTAGCGTTAGCCCGTGCTCACAGCGGCCATCATCGCACCTCTTTACCTCACACCGAGGCGCGCTCTGGAGCCAGCCAATCGCGAGCCCGGGTACGGCGTGACGTCATGCGGGGATTCGGAGCGGCGTCTCGCCGTGTGTTACGCCAGGTTTATTTTAAGCCTACAACAGTTGCATTTTTTTTAATGTATTTATTTATTTATTTTAGAAATGTGTCACCAGTCTTGATGATTCCTGTTATGATTTATGGAAAGCAAAGCAAACCTCATTAGAAAAACATGCATAAAATAGAGATAAAATAGAGGATCCTGTTAGAGAGAGAGAGAGAGAGAGAGAGAGAGAGACAGAGGAATGAACAGAAAGAAAATCAGAAAAATAAAGGTGCGGAGAAAGAGTGAGAGAGAAATGAACAAAAAGAAACACCATACTGATGAAAGCAGAGTCCAGATATTCATAAAAAAAAAAAAAAACATTTCTAAGTCTTTCATTCTGCATAAACATTCATAAACATCACATAAGTACGGTTATATAAACGTAATCTCAGGCGTTGTTCACGCAGCGTTAGATCAGACAGGCCGCGCTGGCGACTGAGCGGAGCTGGATAACGAGATATAAATGATGAGACGGGTTTATGTCTGTTATAACCGTGTCGCTCTATAAACACCAGACGTACACATAAACATCAGACGTAACCCGTATCTCCACCTGAACCCGTTAACCTCCGCGTGAGCCGTTAGTGTCGACGCGGCCGCCTGCTGAATCTCACACACTCTCATTAACGCTGGCCCCGTCTGACCCGGAGCAGAGCCTGGCCCGCTGTCGAGGTGTGTGTGTGCGTGCGTGCGTGTGTGTGTGTGTGTGTGTACTACAGACGCGCCGACTGGGTTCCGAACATCAATACGGCTTGGAAATATAAAAAATATCAAACGACACTCAGGAAAAATAATCATCGCTCGTTTATGATACCACATAGGATTTTCTCCCCTACAAACCGGCGTGTAGCGAATGTATTTACGCCCGCAGTGAAGTGATGAATAATTAAGCGTTTTCAGGTCGGCTCTAGGCCGCGTGCTCCGCTCACACACTTTTCACTCGAATGACATCATCAGTGACTAACTATGCATTTAAATTAGCATCTTAAGATGCGCGGACTAACCGGAGCAGAGACTCTGTGAAGCACGAGTCTAAAAGCAGTGCACGTGACGCACGCGCAGCGACCGCACCTCCGTGAGCAAGGCACTGTTACTGACCTATACGCAAAAAAACAACATTTACAGCTCGAATCATGAAGCAAATTCCGACTCACTCAGCAGGAAGCGAGGTCATAAACAGCGATTCACACAAGCAAAGATCTTGATGTGTTTCCCTGCACAAGAGAGTAAAAAAAAAAAAAAATCCGTACTTATTCAACCGATCATCTGGTCACATAGTTTATTATGTACAGGAGGGTGTACAATCACTCGTTCCCTTGATCAGTGGCTTAGAGAGGGATTTGAGATTCAGCCGTGTGTTAGGAGCTAGTTTAGCATTGTAGCCATGAATTAAAAGAAGACGGACGGTTCAGAAGCGATTCAGATTGACTTAGATGCCGTTAGTAAGGAGACGGCGTGTTGTTTAAGACGACATCACGTTATCAGACGTGTGTTGTTGCTGAAAGTGCTTCTGTGACTGGGTGTGAATGTGGGCGTGGTCAGGCAGCTGCTCTCTCCTCAATACTGCGAACAGGCTGACTGTCACCCACGCTGAGACACACAGTCAGTGTCATTAACCACTGAGACACACAGATAGTTACACAGCACAGTTCTGTTACTGTCTGTTATCAGAACTCGCGGAAAACCTCTCGTCCAATCAGATTACTCGGCTGGAACGGACTGTTGTATAATAGGTTGTATTGTGCACCAATGAAAGTAACGAATGACATTCACTCGTAATTGAGTAGTTCTTTCATGTACTTCACTGTTTTTGGTTTAGGGAGTCAGGGAAGGTTCCTGTGTTTTTTTCTTTGTTTTTTTTCTTTCTTTATCTAGCTATTTAAATACAGATACCCTGTCGTTTATTATTTTGGTGTTTGTTTATGTTTTTGTAAAGCAATACAAAGCTCATTATTTCATCAGTTAATGACTGGATCTAGTTCTTTCTGCCATATACCACCAGTTTAAAACAGAACCCTGATCCATTCTTTTCCTGTTCGACCGACACTAGACTGGGACGTGACGCCATATTTAAGTGACCACTTTGATTTTCAAGCACAAGAAAGACAACAGCTTTATTATGCAAAGGTGTTCCTTCAGTTAAAAACAACTAGTTTGAGATTTATATCTGCTCATCTTTTTTGAGCTACGCTAGAATGCCTCATCCAACCCCCGCTGTTAAAAAAAAAAGAAGTAACTCTGTAACTTTTACTCTGAGTAAATTGTTTATGAGCTACTTTTTACTTTACTTGAGTAGATTTTTATAATGGTAACTTTACTTGTACTTTAGTAAAAAATTTCCCGCGAGATCTCGCAATTTGGCGCGCGACATGCCGCGAGATCCGTCAAGCAACATTCGGGAATAATAATAAAAAAAAAATAAATGTTTTGTGCTTCACTGAATATCCGCCAGATGGCGCATGGAAGGACTTTGTCTAAAAGCCAGACGAAGTACAACGAAGAATTTTGTATAATCGGTTAGCCTAAAACAATATGGTGTCCAATGCTGAAGCAAACACGAATTTTATTTTGTTTTACAATGATAATATTTTATGATGAATGTGCGTATATGTGCTTCATATTATGTTCAGAATAATGAAATACTCCTTATTGCAAAGTTAGCATTATAAGTTATACAGTGAGTTATCAATAAATCTTCCAATGAATCCTTTAAATTAGGGACAAATTTGTCTTTCATTGAGTCCTTAGAGTTACACTAAAGCTTTGTTTTTAAACAGAAGATAAATGCAGATCTTCAACACTCAGTACAGTAAGGAGTCATTCTGATGTTTTTCCACTCATTGCGTTTATGCTTACGTCTCAAAATCCCCATAACGACTTATTATGGTAATTATGGTAATCCACACCCATAACGTCTACTCGTACTCGAAGAAAAGATGAACTATACAGAATTAAATCTACTCCGTGAAGACCTGGATAAGACGAGAGAGATTAGGTAAGAAAAGCGCATCTTCAGTCACGTCTAGTCTCGCCCTGACCGCGAGGATAAACGACGAGGCGCAGCGGAAGCCCGTCTCCTTAAGGCCTGTCCGAGAACCCCGAGAGAGCGCGACGGTGAGGAAACGCAGGGGAAAAGATGACCTTTGACCCGAACACAGAACCGCAGCAGAGCAGTTTCACTCGGCAGAACAGTGAGGAGGAGAAAAGGACGATGGAGAGAACAGATGATTATGTAAGAGGGAAATAAACACTGCACAGGCATACTGAAAGACAGATAGTGAGGGGGAGAGACAGGGAGACGGGAGAGAGAGAGAATTCGTGTGAAACAGAGTGTGTGTGTGTGTGTGTGTGTGTGTGTGTGATGAAAGCGAGATAGAGAGAAAGAGGTAAAAAAAAAAAACAGACAGAGAAAAAAGAGAGATGCACATCGAAAGAGAGGGAAACAGAAAAGTGACAGAACAGAGACAGAGAAAAGAGAGATAAACAAGTCTGATCCAGAGATAACATAGTGCGGAGAAAGATGGATGGAGCGGTTAACCAGGGGGAAAGAGGGATGAAGATTCAGCGAGAGAGAGAAAGAGAGAGGGAGAGAGGCAAATAAGGCTGAGTAAGAGAGAAGGAGAGAGAAATGGATCAATACAGAGTGAAGGAAGAACACAGGGGGAGAAGAGATGAAGACAAAAATGGAGAGGTTGAGATTTGAAACTCACTTTATTGTAACAAATTATGCATTTTAAATACAGAATATACATATTGTGTGTACATACATATATACAGTATACACACCCACACACACACACATACATACATATATATATATATA
>QMIH01000122.1:517417-538478 GCA_003987875.1 Clarias batrachus
TGAAACCCTCTGGCTCTTAGCCACAGCTGAAATGCTCTCATGTGCAGAAGGCCCAAAGGTATCACCGTGGACGCAGCCGCCATGAGCCCTAAAGATTTCTGAAAGTGATGAACAGTGATCTTCTGGCCTAGCTTGATTTCCTTCAGGGTGTTGAGAATGGATTCGACACGAGCAGGAGACAACTGTGCCCGCATAGTGACCGAATCCCATGTGACACCCAGATATGTTGTCCTCTGAACAGGAAGGAGAACGCTTTTTGTGGCGTTGAGTCTCAATCCCAAAGAATGAAGATGGGCTAGGACGACATCCCGATGTCGAAGCGCTAGCTCCTGGGACTGGGCCAAAATCAGCCAGTCGTCTATGTAATTCAAAATACGGATGCCCTGGAGTCGCAACGGAGCCAGAGCTGCATCCATGCATTTTGTATATGTGCGGGGTGAAAGAGCTAGGCCGAATGGAAGGACCCGATACTGGTAAGCTTCGCCCCCAAAAGCGAACCTCAGGAACTTCCTGTGCTGTGGCAATATTTCTATATGGAAATATGCGTCCTTGAGATCGATTGTCACAAACCAATCCTCTAGTTGAATTTGAGAAACAATCATTTTGACAGTCAACATTTTGAACCTGAATTTCCTGAGATAGCGGTTCAAGCCGCGAAGATCCAAGATCGGATGCAACCCCCCCCTCTCTTGGGCACCAAAAAGTACCGACCGTAGTAGCCCGACTCTCTGTCTGGAAGGGGAACATGTTCTATGGCCCCTTTGCCTAGCAGAGTCTTTAACTCCTGGGCTAGAAGATGTGCTCGGTCCGGCTTGTACATGCACGCGCAAACACAAAGCGGTCCTGAAGACAAAAAGATCTGAGGATGTTTCCGGTTCACTCCTATTTATAACCTGCAGGTGCACCTTATTCGGTGACGTCATGCCTGGCACAGGTTATAAGCCGAAGATATTCGGCGGGTTTGACATGCACAAGCTTCACAACTGGGCAACAAAGAGATGTTTCCATAGCGTTTTCACGCAGCATTCAGTGTAGCTTTTGAAAGGGAACATGACTAATATGGAGCGAGATCTCTCCGCCCCTTTGTTTCCTAAGCACTAAAGAACGGCAGGATAGCAGTATAAGCAAGATAGTTAGCTAGCATTTAAACGGTGAATTGTGTGCTCGTGACTAATGTAGACAGTAATGGAGCTGAGCACAGAGGTGGACATCATAAAATGGCGGCACGGTGGCTTAGTGTATTCGCACCTCCAGGGTCTGGGTTTGACTCCCGCCTCAGGGTCTGTGTGCGTGGAGTTTGCATGTTCTCCCTGTGCTTGGTGGGTTTTCTCCAGGTACTCTGGTTTCAAAGACATGCAGATGAGGCTAATTGGAGTTAACTGGAATGTGTGTGTGTGTGAGTGCTCCATGATGGATTGGCACCCCATTCAGGGTGTTTTCTCCTTTTCTGTGCATGTGTGAGCACACACACTAGAGAGTCAAGCGTCCAATATGTCAATATCAATAAACAAAAATCATTAAAAAAAAAAAAAGTTAAATGTCTAAATTAATATGATTCATGCAGCAATCAAACAATAATCCGCTGAACCAGAGAGGAGCGAATCGTGATTCTGAACAACAGAATCTTGTTTATAAAAGACAAACAGTGTACAAAAGTAAATCACAGACATGATGAAACAGTGATCCTGAAACAGAGAGAAGTAAACTCTGATCTAGCAGAAAGATTCGCTGAGTCAAACTCTGAACACGACGGCGAATATCAGTCATGAACAAGGATTTGTTAAATTAAATAGAAGTGTTGCACATTTCTTGTTCGTGTTTTACACATAAAATGAGGATAAATTGCAGTGCTGCTGTCACACACACACACCATATCTTTACCTCTTTTATTTTTAAATACACTTCTTAGTATTTGAACTTAAATTACTTTAAACTTATCGCATTCTGCACAATCTGTGTAATAAAAATATTTCATATATTTCTATAATATAATATAAATATATTTAATTGAAACTTGTCAAGCTGTAACATTAGAGCGAGTTCTCTTCATTTAGAGATCTGAGGATCTGGGTTCGAGGGTTGCCACACCCTAAACTACCCAGTCACTGCATGCAGTCCCAAACCCAGACAAAATCTCAAGAAGGGCATCCGTCATAAAAACCGCCGGTCTGAGTTGTGTTCAGCACACCTGGTGATGTTTCCTCAGTCATGTTATGGGACTGCGATTATGGGACGCCATTAGGGTTAAACTTGGTCGTATAATTAATTTGCTTTAACAAAAAAAAAACGTAACGTATTAAAAGTTCTAGATTAATCATGTGCATTAACGTGGAAATATTGACAGTCAGCTCTAATATAGATATGTAGCACTTTGGCCTTTTTCAGCTTTGTGGTTTTGCAATAATCAGACGCAACTTTATAAAGGATATGACTTGATACCGATCGCTGCACCCTACCGAATCCTTCATAAAGACGAAATTGTTTATGAATTAAACATATCTACTGTTTAGCGTCAAGGCCAGGACGAAAGGAACGTCCCCATGTACAAGACACGCTGATCCTTCAGAACCGTTTCCTGTCGCCAATCTGTATTTACTGCTCGTGTATTTACTGATCTGTATCTCAGCTTGGGTGTTTATTTTATATGCCATGGCTCTGATAAGAGCTACCGCAGTCTAAACTGGCGCTACTGGTCCCCTAACCGCTGCTGGCAAGAAATGAGAGGAGGACGGGGGACTAATCGCAGCTATCTTAGACTGCAGTGAGTCTACGGAGGATGGCGATCTCTCGCTCAGGATGCAGGTCGACTCGGGTTACGTCTTCGTCTCGCTCTCTCTCTCTCTGGTTCTCCTTCTTTAGTATCTGTAGTTTATTGTATTTCTACCAACTAATGTTCTGAGATCATCAATGTGTCCCAGACAGAAGGGTTGCCAGGTCTCAATAAAACGTCCCAGGTCAACAACAACTTTTTCAGAAATGATACAAAGAGACCTGAAACTGGCCCAAAAAAAGATGATGAGTGAATGATACTATAATGTATGTAATCTTGTTTTGCTGATGCTCTGTAACATATAGAAACAGATAAAAAAAAAACATCTTAAACTAAAAACAATTCATATTTTTAAATGAAAGCAATTAATACCTTCTAGGTAATGCTAACAGCTACATAATATGCTGTAAATGATCCAGGGAAAAACAAGGCTTTTTATTTTTCCTGTTATCAATTTCAAAGTAGCCAGAAACTGAAGAAAGAAATTTTAAAAAAAGATTTAAAATGGAGGATACACAGGAAACAGTGTATAAATTGCTTCTCTCAGGGGAGATTCAGGCTAAACGTCTTTCCTCCTAACTCCCTGCTATCTCTCATTCGGTTTCGCACGTGCTCACGCTCAGTTTACATTACACTCTCCAAAAGTCAGAGCAGAGGAACATCAGGCTGAGGACAGACGAGGAGAGAAAGACAGAGCGAGACAGAGAGACAGTCGAGCTATGTGCTGCTGCTTGCTTTCAACAGAATAAAGGAAATCATGGAGTTCACGTTTCAATGTGCAGGACCAGTGAAGACAGAGTTGACGTCTCGTACTCGATAAACTTCGTTCCAGGCAAAATGGTAAAAACCTTCTGGAGATTCTGTTCACAAATAAATAAACGTATATGCTAATGCCATTATTACAGCATGTTAGCAGTTATTCATCTTTTCTGAGAGATAATTACATGGTTTAAACCTGACAGAATTGTGTGTGTGTGTGTGTGTGTGTGTGTGTGTGTTACAGTATTTGGTCATCTGGTTAATGTCTTAAAAGACAAGGCCGTCGTGTGGACAGTGTTTATTCTGTGTAGCAATAAGCCACATGGGAAGGTTTTACGCCGACGCTCTGTTAACGCTCATTATTATTTGTTCTGTATAATACCGAATGTTCTTTCTGGTTAATTGCCTGAATTTATTAATAAGACTGAATGGTCTTGTAACATTTATACCCAGGTCAAGGAACTATTATTACTGAATTGCTAAATAGTGTTAAAATGCATCTTAATCATTTGCTTGGCATGGTGTACAGTCTTATGCAGGTTTAATTTTAGCCCACCCCCTGATAAATAACAGATTTTTGTGATTTTTTAATTGGAAAGATGTTAACACGGTCTCTCTTGGAAATGGAAAAAAAAAAGCACAATATTTTTCAGCAAACATTGGTGCATAGTTATTTCTTATGCCATAAATGGAACAAAAAATTTAAATAAAAACATTATAATAAGACAGTATTTTTGTGATGCTGTGGTTGGTTACCTTTAATGCGGTCAATAATGAAGTTACAGTAAACTCCATAAAGTGATTAGTGGTAGTGGTAAACATGAGAGACACAACTAGGCCACGCCTCCTTCAGTGAAACTGACAGCCAGAGCTAGTCCATGCCCACTTTGATAATAATGACCACAGGCATTTAAGCCACACCCCTTTCACCACAACTAAAAGGTCCTGCTAGACCACGCCTCTTCACCACAACAGACGCACAGTTAGGCCACGCCTCCATTACCACAACAGAGGCCCAACTAGGTCACACATTGTTCACTAATTATAACAACCAAAAAAATAAACTTCCTTCACTACACCTGAGAGTCACAGGTAGGCCACACAACTTTTAGTGATAATAACAAGCACAGAAGCCACACCTCCTTCACTGCCAGTACTAGGTCTCACCCTCTTTAGTAATAATTAGTGACAGTACAGTCATTGATGCTTAAAGAGTTTGTAGAATGGTTAAATATTAGTGTTAAAAATAATCCGGCCTCCGAGTGCTGCAGTGATAAAGTGCTCGCCCTATCATCCGGAGATCGCGAGTTCGATTCCCGGGTGATGCTGTAACCTCTCGCAGCCGGAGGTCTAGAGAAAGCTGATTGGCCGAGCTCTCTCAGAGGGGAGGGATGAAAGGTGCTTAGTGCTCCCACATTAATCACGGCTCTACAGCCAATCAGGGACGTCTGTGAGCTCGTGCAACAGGAGGAGCGGATAGCGCTGTCCTCCGAGTGTGTTACGATGCCCCCAACGATGCGTGAGGGAATAGTTCGAAAAGAGGCGGTCGGCTGGCGTCAAGTGGTTCAGAGAAAACACGTGATAGTCTTCGGGCCTCCCGACTAAGTGGTAGTAGTAGCCTTAATGTGGAGCCTCCTAGTGACGGGGAGGAATTGGACACGACTAAAAAAATTAGGAGAAAATCTGAGAAAAATCCCAAAAAAAATCTTGAATGTAAATCAGTGATAATATTATTATTATTATTATTATTTGAGGTTGAAGCTCACGTACATGTCTGTGTGTCTCTCTGTACAGCAGAACTCTCTGTCTCACTTATTAAAACACAGAAATCACATTCTGTAAGGTGGAGTATCTGACGCCTTGTTTACACTAAGTTGTACTTCTTTGGTGCTCAGACAAATACAAATACACTCCCTGTTCGGTAATCGGAGAGAGAATCACAGATGGAGAAATGGAGAAAGTAGATCAGATAAAGATGAAGTTTTTATCTTAAAACGATTCATACGTGTTAAAATTCACTTATACCACTTTATACCACTGTTATTTCAGCCAAAGTGAAAATATGAACTAATCCCAGTCAAAATATTCACTTTATCTTTTCTAATTATTATCTATTGGTGCAGGTGTTTGTTTACATTGAGACAGTAGCGCATTAGTAGATTATTTTAAAGTAGATTATTAAATCCCACACATAACTGTTCATAACATCACTTTTACTCAACATTKWGATKTCACTGATGGTGCAGATTAAACTTCAGGCAGATCTAAGGACTGTAAGGGTTTCATTGAATTCTGTCCACACAGTTTTGTTTTTTTTGTGATGTGACAAAATCTGATTGGACAGACATGTATTTTCTGAGATCTTCAATTTATGCAATTTATGAAACGTAAAGATTTTATTGAAAGAGCGAGTACAGACAAAACCTTATTTATTTATGTAGCTTGTAGGCACAGAAGCCACACCTCCTTTACTACACCTGACAGACACAGCTAGGCCACACCTCCTTTACTACTATTACTACTAATAATAACAACAGGCACAGATGCCTATAAAATTTGTGTGAACAAATCTGTATAATTCAGCAATATATGATTAACACACTTTTGTCTGCTTAATAAAAAATACACTAATTGAACAATAAAAGCAGACCAGACTGTGAAATCGCACCTGTGACTAATACAAAGCGTCTTATTAGCAGTTAGCAACTCAGCTAGCTACAGTACTGGATTAGCAGGGGAAGAGCTTGAGTTTTGAAAGGTTTGGTGTAAAAGTGGAGGTGTTTCACTGCCATTTTACTGTGTAATGATGTTTTTTTGCCTTTTTTCATGGCAGTACTAAACGATTTGATACTCATTCACTTGAATAACAGACAACGCTAATCACTGCCGAGAGGTGGAACAACATGGAACAACATGTTCGCTGTCACCTGCTGGTCTGATTAACCTGTGTGCGTTTGTGTGTGTGTGTGTGTGCGTGCGTATGGGTGTGTGTGTGTTTGGGAAAAAAACCCCAGCCCACTGTGTTTAGTATAATTACACGGTTATTATGGTTATTACTGTTTACAGGCGGACCTGGAGCCCGGTATGCTAATGTGAAGATTAAACAGACATGAAGGAGTGTGCAGTCAGAACTCTGTGAAGCGGAGTAATTAAATAAGTAATTACATATTGTAGGGGGAAAAGAAGAAGAAGAAAATTAGAAAATGGATCATTTACGAAGCTCACACTCAGGAAATGTATAGTAGATGTTTCTTGTTGCCCGACAACAATTGGAACGATAATATACCGTGTGTAAAAAGGGTGCGGAGGCAAAACCAGGTGTACGTTATCGATCTAGGTGAATAACTGATCTGTCATGCGTGACTTCATCATGCTTTCAATGTTCTTGTTTGATTTATTCAGTTGTCAAAAGATATGATTGATTTTTTTTTTAACATTATGAAATGTCTGATCTTTGGTTTGAGGATTTGGCCTGGGAACATTTCCAAACACACTACGCAGGACGCCGGGTCGGTGTTATCATTCTGCCGTGTTTGAGTTAGCTGGAAGTCGAGGAACGCTGGCGGTGATGGACGATGGAACAATTCCTCTGACAAAACCTCCGTCCAAGACGAGTTTCAGTCTGTGAAGATATGTGTGACATAAACACAGGAAACAGAATCATTTCCCTGTTTAGGAACTCGCATACTTAGCTAAATGAGAGCTATCTCGTCTTAGCTGGAGATCTGAAGTCAGGGAGATAACATCTTTTTTATTTCTGTGTGGCGCGACAGAAAGACCCCTGGCGTTCTGAGAATATACAGCATTTTGAAAAATATTTTAAGTATCAGATTCAGCTTGGTCTGAACATTTTGCTGTCTAGCTGTCCGAGATACTGACATCCACTGATCTTCTTTTTCATCTTATGCTCCTGGTTGATGGATGGACCTGAGGGTCAGAGGTCACAGGGACCCGAGTGTGAGCGTTTCGTTATGTGCTCCGTAGGTCGAGATGAGACAGGTGTAGCAGAGGCAGTGAGACAGCTGCGGGAAGGAGTTAGCGCTAAATCAGGACATAGCACGAGGACTGATACGTTTATTTACTGAATTGAATATCGCGTCTTCCGATATCAGCTTCTTTTACTCATCTGATTTTATAATCATCTTTTACTGATTTCTTTTCCTGGAATTGTATTTAAATATGTAATCTATGTGATAGATTATGAAATATTTTCTAATCTAAATGTTATAAAAGTCTATTTCAGAAAGAGAAACTCCTTACCAGCATTTCACTACTTTATGTATATCATCTCGTTATTACAAGTAGGGCATATTAGTATGACACACATAAATTCTCATTATTATGATAAAAAAAATTTAATTACTACAAGAAAACATTACAGTTCATTTTGGGAAAAAAAATAATTATGAGAAAACATCACCACACTTCAAAAGATAAACTTGTGGATGATTATTATATTACCAAAAATATTTATAGTGTTATAAAAACAACATAATTGGAAAAAGAACAAAGGTTCTAATTATTACATCAGTTTTATTTTTTCATTTTGTTTGAATCTCAACAAGATGGTTTTCCGATATTAATGAGATGTTTTGTTGTAGTATTAAGATGTTTGTCATAATAACAAACTATATAATTTTCTAATTTTCTAATAGCAACAAGATGCTTATGTTTTTTTTCTTTCAGCATTGTCACATCCAGTAGCCAGACTTTTAAATAAGATTTATCGAAATATACACCCCCCCCCCCCAAAGTTAGTTTAAAAAAAAAAAGCACATTGTTTTTTTTTAGTACAACATTTAACTCGAAACCAATTTAATGGTTAAAGATCACACATTAATTGGGATTAGAATGGACTTTCATGATTCAGACACTATGTCTCTTCAAAAAAAATATTAATTGTTTAATGAAGGTTAATTAACCAAAAAAAAACAGGCAGAAAATATTTTTTTTAATATCCTGGCTATGATGCTTACATGCTTTTGCCACTCTGAATTCCCACACTGGCTCAATTCTCTGTTTTAAGTAATATGATGCAAATTATGGGTTCGATATCTACCTTGTTTAATGTGTTGAGAGATTGGGGCTGATTTAGTATAAGAATCACTAAGAAGATAAAATTGCTCAAAAAATTGGACTTCAGCTTTTTTATACGGTCTGTGCCAGACCTTGTAATTTTGGTTGTGTCTGTTTCCAAATCTCAACTCAAATCTCAAGTAACATTGTCAAAGCACCAATAACCAACATCCACATATCTATTTTAAACGCTTTAATTGTTGAATGATGCTTTGCGCTTTCCAACACGCTCTGTATGTGAACTTTGTGCAATGCTTCCTCCAATTTTCCAGTGAAAAGGAAATCAGTAAACCAGTAACCAGTAACCTTTAAACCAGTCCGAATGACAAAGGGTTTAATTTCCTTCTGGACCAATACTTGAACACTAGGAAAAACACAACTGTAATCACTCTTGCTGTGGCGCTTTAAAGTGGAATCCGAGCCGACGATTTCAGCGACGTTTGGCCCGAGCGAGTTGATGGATAGTTTACTAAGGTCCTGTCCTGTGGCCTCTATATCGTTTGTAATCACAGCCTTGCATAATCCGTTTTCCTGAACAAGCGAAACTGAAGACAAGACATACACTCCGAACGTCTCATTTGTCAACCGTGCCTACATCTGACTTTGTGCGTTAACTCCTCTACTCACAGAATGCGATTTATTATTTTATTCTTGTTCATGATGACGTGTGTATATTTAGACACGCTCCTGACACCTGTGTAGAAAGCTCTAGTGTTCGCATCATGAATAGGAGTAGCATCATTATCACTAGGCCAACTTATATTAAGTAAATGACCACATCATAAAGAACATAAAGACTGTGTTTCTATCTCCAGAACCCAGACTCCCTGGACTCCTCCATCCAAAGCTCCCTGTCTGCCCTCTATCCTCCATTTGAGGCCACAGCTCCCACCATCCTCAGCCAACTATTACATGTCGTCGAGGGTCGTTATGGTGGCGATTCGCTTCAGTGCCTAATTAACTTCCTGATCCCAGCCAGACGACTGCTGCAGAGGGTGCGCCAGGCAGCTTGTGTGAGTATTGAACTGAATTAAAAGATGCAGCCCAATTAAAGTAGATTTAATTTGCAGTTATTATGTTTGTGTCTGGACAAGATAATAATTGAATGAGGAAAAATGAATAGAAATATTACTCCAAATGCTTGATGAAACACAAAGGAAGCTTAACGTACATGAAGTAGGGAGCAAATCACATGATCCTGTTCCTTCCACCTCTCTATAACAGCATGTCCCAAAGTGTATTCCTTGAATTTGCTAACCAATTTAGGAGGGTTATACTGAAAGTACTGATTTAAGTAACTGGTTCAAACTGTAGTCTGAGTCTCCATCACAAGCCATGCATTTGCGCCATTGTTGAATCCAACTCTGGAATTCTCTTTGAAAATCCATGGCATGCTTTGTCTTCAGTGCTGTTTTTTTTTTCTTCTTAAACTCCTCCATCTGTGCATATTGCTCTTGTCAATGGTGCCATCTCTGTAAATATTCTGTACGGCAACGGGAGACCATCAAAGAAGATTTTGAAACTTGGGTTCAACCATGGTACAAATCCATGGCTTGTGATGTTGAGGAGAACCTTTGTATAGAGGAAGTGTTACTCTACCTGAACCAGCTACACTATGTCAGTTAATAAAAACATTATGCCCACTTATTCCTCCAATTACTTTTTTTATGCAACACTTTTATATTTTTACATAAGACACATTCTAAATGAACAAATGTAGCATATTTCGTTTTCACATGCCGATTCCACGCTTCTACATTTTGGGCTTTCTGTCTGAACATGCCTTTCTAAAATAAGCTTAATATGATCTGACTTTAAACATGCACCAACGGGTCATGTAGACCTGCAAGAGCAAGAGCATACCTCTGACATCAAGGGGATTCCTTAACACTCTTAGTGTAAAGATTTATTTCCTTAGAGCATTGGTAGCTCAGTAGTAGGCTTCTTACCTTCCATACAGAAGGCCTTGGGTTCCATTTCAAGCCAATGTCCCAAACCCAGCCACTGGATGCAGGGCATCTTTGGTACTGGTCCCAAGGCTTTAACCAGAGCAGCCGAAAGAACAAAATCAAGAATGTTTTTAAAATGTATTTTTCCATCTATACAATATATTTAGTTAAAAAGATATTCTCTGGGCGGCACGGTAGTGTAGTGGTTAGCACTGTCACCTTGCACCGCCAGGGTCTGGGTTCGATCCCTTGCCAGGCTCGATTCCCGTCTCTGTGTGCATGGAGTTTGCATGTTCTCCCCGTGCTTGGTGGGTTTCCTCCAGGTACTCCGGTTTCCTCCCACATTCCAAAGACATGTAGGTTAGGTTAATTGGCGTGGCATTCCCAAATTGCCCGTAGTGTGTGTCTGTGCCCTGCGATGGATTGGCACCCTGTCCAGGGTGTACCCTGCCATGTGCCCCAAGTCTCCTGGGATAGGCTCCAGGCCCCCGTGAATACAGGATTAAGCGGTATAGATGATGAGTGAATGAGTGAGTGAGATATTCTCTGTAGAATGGTACTGTCTTATTAGCATGATGTCCCTTAGCTTGACTTGTCTTACCCACACGTCAAAGAAGAGGTATTCCTGTTCACAGCTTCTCAAATATCAGCCAAAACTATCGTCTTACCTAGCCTCCTTTTAAATAGAGTTAAAACAAAATAAACTATTCCTATATGTTTCAGGGATCTCTAACATGTAGCATGAACTAAACCATCATGATACACACATGGACAAAATGCTAATTAGTGGACACCCCTTGAATTAACATGTCCCTTTGGTCACATTATTTTCAGTATTTTCTAGGGGTACCATCATTTTTGTCCAGGCCTGTTTCATGAGTTCTTTTTTTTAATAATTCTGTTGAAGCATGGTTGAAAAGCAATGTCTGACTTTCATTGGTTAACATTCATAGAATTCTTATTTATTATTACTTTTGTCAGATTAAAGTTATTTCTGTGACCATTGTGAGTTTTTCTTTCATTGACCGAAGGGTACCAACAATTTTGTCCACGTGTGTATATTCTGTCCTAAAGAGTTCCATTTCTTTTGGCCAGGTGCCTTATCTAGACTTGGAGGTCCATTGTTCAGGCTGGCCGCTGTGCCTGTTCGATCACGTTATCATCCATCTTGCTCCCATCAACCCGCTACTGCTCTCGATTGAAGACTTTTATCTACAGGTGGTGCCGATTGAGAAGCAAGCGGCCCGTATCGTGGTTCGGAGCCTGTCGGAAGACGAGCAGCATAATGTGGAAGAAATTCCAATCCCAGAGAACTCATTTAGTCGTATCTTCACGCAGGACTGGCTAAAAGAGCTCAACATAGGTAGGCATGGAAGGCTCCTCAGTCACTGTGTGCTGGCAACTGAGCAGTGCATGGTGAAGGTGCCTTGGGATCAAGTGGCCTACCCAGGATTTGAGGACCAGCCACAGTACATGGATTCTTCTGGCACTTCCAATCAACAGGATCCATTGAACGGACCTTCCTGGCAGGGTTATTCCATTGCTACCAGGATCTGCCCTGCTAAGGATGGTATCGCAGTGTCTTTGTGCTTGGTAGACAGCTCCAGACAAAGTGAGATGGATCAAACCATGCCTGGGATGAGGCCACTTGGCTGGGTGTCTCCTAATACCTATGACACTCGCAGTAAAGGCTCTGTTGTGGATGAAGATAGAAACGACATGGACCTTATCAAGGGAAAGTCTGATTTAGGAGACTCTCTGACACCTACTCAACCTAAAACTTGTTTGCTAAGCCCGCACAGGGTCACATCTCGTGTTAGCCATGATCATTCAGGTCATGAACGCCCCACCTGTGGACGTACGGTAAGGTTTGCAGAGCCGCCTTGCTCTCCTTGCTTGCGGAGGAAGCATGGACAGGGGACCAATCAAGGGACCCAAGAATGTCGTTACAAGGAGTACTGCAGGGATGAACGATGTTCTGTTAGAACTGAAAATATGCAAAAAGAACAAGTTCTCGCTGAGAGAACAGTGAACACAGACCATCTCCATAAACCAGTTTGGAAACCGTTTTCACACATTGAAAGTATAAATAATACATCCAGTGAAAATACTAGAAAAGTTCCTGATAATTTTCAGGGCACCTTTGGAGACATGACAGAACTGAATGAAGGAATTAGGGTTGAAAATGATTCAAAGAAAGGTCATGTTGTTGTCCAAGGATACCCCAGTGAGGGACAAGCAGACAGCAAATCAGAAATGATCCCAAGGTTACATGTAGCTCATGGGAAAAAGACGACTACTTTTGGACTTGTTTCACCAAAGTTAAACAGACGAAAGCCACCAATGCAAGGTAAGAACAATTCAAGAACGTTAAGTGTTCTTCCCTGTTTTTATTTTATATTATTTAAAAAATGTTTAAATATGTTTGGCTTAGTGGTTCCACAGTCCAGAGCCATGCAGATTAGACTAATTGGTGTTTCCAAATTGCCCGGAGGTCCTACCAAGGGCATAAAAACAGGAATAAATAAAATGGTCACTATTAGCCTATATGGTCCCTAGTTGGAGGCGGCATGGTTTTTGTAGTGGTTAGCATTGTCGCCTTACACCTCCAGGGTCTGGGTTCAATCCCCGACCAGGTTCAATTTGTGTGCATGGAGTTTGTATGTTTATCTGGGCACTCAGGCTTCCTCCCACAGTCCATAGAAATGCAGATTAGGCTAAGTGGCGTTCCCAAAATTGCCCGTAGTGTGTGAATGAATATGTGTATGTATGTGTGCCCTGTGATGGAGTGGCACCCTGTCCAGGGTGTACCCCACTTTGTGCCCTAGGTCTCCTGGGGTAGGTTCCGGGCCGCCCTGGGTTCCTGAATGCAGAATTAAGCGGTATACTGTAGAAGATGAGTGAGTGAGTGGGTCCCTAGTTGGACTATAGAGGTTACTAGATGGATAAAAAGGTGGACATATTTTCCTGTTGCTTGCGTAGATATTTATTTCATAGCTTGCATAGATGTTTATTTTTTGTATATATTTTCTCTAGAAGCAGCTCCGGATCATAAAAATCTATCCCTTCTTGCTAAAGTATCTCGCACAAATAAAGGTGTACCCTCATTACACCATAATGATATAAAAAGACCTGGAAAGAAATCGCCATTCCCAGCCCCATCAAAACAAGAGACCGGCCTCCTGCAAGCAGGACTTTCTTGCCTTACAGGTAAGATTGGAAAATCAAGCAAATGGAATAAAAATGATCTTAAGCGAAAGGCTAGATCACGAAAAAAACTTTTCCAAGCATGCTCACTTGGTTTAAAAATTTATGTTTGACAAGTTATTTTTGACTTTTTCCCATATCTGTATTATCTCAATCATATGTCCATAGCTTGCTTAAAACTCTACAGTATGTCTTATTCTCAGGTGGCAGAGATCGCTCAAATAGAGTGGTAGTGGAAGTTTATGGTGATCACCAGCACTGGGGGTCTCCTCTGCTGTCCAGCGTGGTGGTCTCTAATCTTCTGCTTTATTTCTACACCATCATTGGGTATGGAATGTTTCTCGCAGACGGCTCAAACAATCACTGGTTTGGTATATTGACTAATACATAATGTATATTTGACCAGAGATTTCTCAGTAAACCTGGCTTGAATATAGGTTTACTCTAGCATTTCATGGTTATTATGCTACTGACATGGCGCTATCATGGTATATGATTCCATTCCATGCTAGGAATAGCTAAAGGTTTTGCTTTGCTTTGCTTACATTTGGTCTTAAAAAATGAGACCTTTTTATCAGAGCTTTTGAAATAATTATTGGTGAAATAATTTGTAACACTTTGAGATTTGCCTCAAATATAAAGTGCGTTATAATTAAAATGTATTATTATTATTATTGTTGCTATTCATGGTTTAAGTATGGACCATTTAATTTATTACTTTTGGTTTAAGTATTAACTATGATAATTACCATGATTTTATTTTTGGACTTTATGATAACAATGGTACTACAGTTGTTACTCTATGGTACTTCATAATATCCATGATACTGTCTCATTGGATTATAGAACTTCATACTAATATGACATTATGAAGGTTTTGTTATGGTACTTCAATTCATCCATGGCTTTACTATGCTGCTTCTTGATGAACATGGCATTGCCAAGATTTTACTATGGCACATCATGCTAGCAAAGAAATAATCATGTTGTTATTTTGATACTACTACAGTTTTACCGCTGTACTTGGAAGCAACCATAGCCTCAAATTATTTCACGTCCATGTTAAGACTGCAAAGTACTGTTAATTTAACATTTAATAAAAATTATCTATCCAATACTTTGTTCTACACAGAAATGAAGAGCGAGAGTTCGGAATGACCGTCGTGTATGACGGTCGGAAGATACCGCCACACCCAGAATTCTTTGAAGCTCTGCATATAGTGCAGGTGAGTGGTTGTGGTTTTCAGTTTGATAGTGGTTTTCAAAATAGTTTGCCAGAATGTTCAGTTGATTCATACTGTTGTTTTATTCCTGTAAGTATAATGTATTAATGTATTATGCAAAAAAACTAACATACACATTGCTAATTAAAGTTATCTATATTCAGATCCATTTATTATGGATACTTCATTTAAGATAACATCTGAATATGAGAACCAGGTGTTTATGCACTAAACTCTAAATATAATGAAAAAAGTTAATTCATTTATTATACAGGTTTTCTTGTATACTTTTTATTATTATTATTTACATTTTAATAGTTTCTGTTGCTTACTAGGTTTTGTAAATGGTAATAAATTGGTCCCAAACACCATCCCTAAGTATTTCCCAAATTTTGTAATCCAGCTCAATATACACAATATATATACAGTACACAGTATACTATATATACCATATATACAATATAGTTTAGGTGACTGTTTCTGAAAATAATCTCCATTTCTTTTGTTCACAATAATTTCCACACTTGGTGCTTTTCTGTAAATTATTTAGGAGCAAGATCCAAAAGCAATCCACAGTCTGCTCCTGCTGATCAGTAAGGAGAAAAATTACAGCCTCAAGAAATACCCCGGAGACATGGTTTGGGGCTTTTGCATTCATCAGTCACACTAATAATAAAATATCTATCATATATCCAATATTATATGTAGGGATAATAATGGTATGACACCATAAATTATACATTGTCCTCATTTTTTCTTCTTTTTTATGTAGGAGGTTGTGACATCTCTCAAAGGCCTTCACAGATATATAGATTACAACCAGCTGAGCCCGGCCCTGGAAGGCACTTTTCTTTATAGTCACAGAAACTGGCTGCACCTTCATCAAGTTAGTTTTATCAAGAGCGTTATAAATCACAAGATACGATCTTCTCATAACCACTTGTGACTATTAATTTGTAAAAACTATAAATTATGTTGTTTGATTTACAGGAACTGTATCCGTTTGTGTTTGCCCTGAAGGAGGCAACAAATTTGCTTCTAGAAGCCCTGAGGAAGTTAGAAGGGGTTCACAAAATAGACACTGCTCAGGTACAGGGAAAAATCACACAGTCACACAATCAGTGGCTTAATATGGATTTTGAGAAATTAAGAAAATAATACAACATTGATTTGTAGTTGTTGTTACTGAATGCAATGGAAGTAAAATGACATATACAGTAGCAAAAGTTTCTGCAACAATTTAACTTTTGAACAAAGTTGTGGCAGTTTAAAGGTATGTTGTGCATATCTATGGGCATGACATAAAAATTTAATAAAACATACAGCGGAATCTTGGCATCCGAATGATGTTCCGCATGAATTTTTGCCTTAAGAATATACATTTTACAAGAAATTTGCATCGCCATACAAAGCATTTTCGGGCATACAAACAAAAAAAAAACGAACAGAACACAGCTAAGTTGCAAACGTTTTAATTAATTTACATGTCTTGTCTATTATACATGTTTTGATTGTTTGACATATGCAAACATATAATTATAGTGCTGGAAATTTGTCATATTGTAATATTTTTGGGAGGCTGGAACAAATTATCTGTATTTACATTATTCCCTACGGGAAAATGCGTTTCACAATACAAGTTTTTGCCTTAAAAACTCGCCTCTAGAACTGATTAAGTAATAAATATTAATATTTAGTAATAAATATTCATCTAATAGGTAACCTTTTCCTAAGTTAGCACTTCTGCTGTAGGAAATGTTTTGTTTTTTGTGACTTATTCAGTTTTTAATCTTTTCTTTAAGGATATACAGCAGTGCATGAATGACCAAAGGATTCTAATGAAGACTGTGCTTGAAAACACCCAATTGGTTACCTTACAAAGAGAAGGCGGAGCCTTGTTGTCCAGGTTGAGATGGGAGAGTGATGTAAGAGCAGCACACTACGACACAAGCTGGTAATGCTAAACTGTTAATCTATAAAACCTTTTCTGAAGAACCCATGCTGATCTGTTAACCCACCAGAGATATCCTAATAAATGAAGCATGTCAAAATGATTCTAATACTTCTGAACATAATTTCATGGTCACAGAAACATGAAAAAAATCTTAAAGTATTCCTAGTAAATAATACTGTATGCAGATACTGAAATTTATATTTAGTATTATTTAGAAGTGAACAATCTCTGATTTGCTCTTCCAGTAAGGTCATGGATACCGTGGATTCCCTTTACAATGAGGTAGAGGAACATGTCCACGTGCTGGTGAGAAGGTCCAACGTATCATTTCATCACCTTAGCTTTTTGCTACATTTAAGGAAGATGGAATCGAGGTTTATGGAGGTATGCATTCATGACCATCAAAAAATAAAAAGGTTTTGTATATGTGATTTTGCTATAAAGTACCTCCAAACACCAGTACTACCTTTGACTGTGTA
The DNA here is from genome assembly GCA_003987875.1 of Clarias batrachus. Lineage (NCBI taxonomy): Eukaryota > Metazoa > Chordata > Actinopteri > Siluriformes > Clariidae > Clarias > Clarias batrachus. Next base: position 534,835 of record QMIH01000122.1, read on the forward strand.
TGACCTACGGTGTAAATTCAAAAATACTACCATGATTTTTAAATAACATTTTAAGAAATACAAAAACTAAGAGAGGTGTGCGAGATAAACTTGTTCTGGGATGAAGGAGTCATCCCAAGTTTAAAACCTGTGTTGGCTTTCTGCAGATAAAGGAGTGGTTTGATGTGGAGGGTGAGAGACGAATACTCGAGGCTGAATCTGCAGAGGAACCAAGCAGGAACTTTGAAGAGATTCTCCAGTGCTTAACCACAGTACTCGCTGAAGCTAATGTAATTATTAATTCTTGTTTTTCCATCAAGATTCATTTAATATATAAGAACTAAATATGAAATCATAATATTTTTCTCCTTACTGTGGTGATGAATTTGGGTTGCGTTTATTTGACAGGAACATAAGCTTCAGGCGATGATGTTACTCAACGAAGCAGAAAGCATCCAGGGACCAAACTATCCAGAGACAGAAGTGTTTCACGTTATGATATCCACATTCAAATCCAACTTGTCTGAATTCCTGTCTCAAGCAGAGCAATACTGTGATGAGCTGAACACTCTGCTAAATTTGTGCCAATTCTGTGAAAAGGTAAGTTTCCTTTCTTTGTAACCAAACCATTTCTTTCCTAGTCAGCACAAAGATTTATTTTTGGAAATGTTGGTGGGACATTTAGATTTTTTCCAAAGTAAACTACTGTGGTAATATGAAGTCAACAGACTTAACACAGACAGAGGAAGGCGCAAGATTAGGGGGTCGAATCAAAGCAAACCAAGACAGACAGGAAACAGACAAGAATCATAATATTGCCTTATGGGACAATTTCATGAATATCCATACACTTCTTTGGCTCACAGGGGTTGTTCTATTCCCTTCTTACGTTGACAGGCAACCGAGGTGGCTATAGACTGCTCTCAGCAATTGGAACCAAACAGACTGCGGTGTAGGAATCATCAAGAGAAATGGGCTGCTCTTCAGGAAGCCCATGAAAAGCTTAGCCAGTTTTCCCCTGAACTCTTCCAGGAGGCAAAGACCCAGGCCTGTTCCCTGCAGAACTCCTGGGGGACGAAGGTATGGAACATGACATGGCTAAGATGTCAGGAGGTCAGTCAACAGCTGGAGAACACCTTGCAGGAGTTGGAGCAAGAACATCATTCTTCAGTACTTGGATCTTTACAGTATGAATGGCATACTAATGAAGGACAGGAGAGCACTGATGGAGGACCAAAGCTTCCTCAACCTGAACCACATCAGGTCCCACCTGAATACCCAGAAGTCAAACCTCGGCAGAACCGAGACAGCATTCACGGCACAGTGACCTGCTTCAACATAAGCTTCAGGCAATCCCGTAAAGGACGTAAAGGCACCAAAACTACTCCAGTTGCAGATCCTGACCAGAAGTCTGCCAGAAAACCGGCCCATGATCAAATGCAGACAACAATTAAAGGTTCAGAGACAGCTGGTTGCCAGTGGTTCCAGTGGCAACAAAACTCAACCAAATACACAAAGGAGGACTCTTTGTCAGCATCCAATTCCTCCAAGATTCAGATACGACCATCTACATTCACTGAATCTACAACTTCACCACAAATTTGTTCCAATTCCCAAATTTCAGGCCCAAACTGCACTGGAATTCAGACTTCGGTGTGCCAAAACTCAATACCACTTTCGGGAGGCTGCCATTTGGAAACTTTGCCCTGTGAAGCAACGCACCCTGAAAATACCTCTAATGCTGAAGAAACTGGAAGATGGGGGAACAAGGCAGCAAAAACAGTGTCAAGTCCTGGCATGGAAAACAAAACTATGTAAGATGTAACGATGATATAATGGCTTATAATGGTTTATAAGTTACATTTAATATGAAGTGACATCAAGTTTAAGAAGAATTTCTTCATAAACGGTTTACAACAAATAAAATAATACAAAGCCTTCATAAAACTTGTCCTTTCTATTTCCAACTTCTTTTGCTCTGTCTCGGTTCTAAAATCGGCACATTGACAAATATAGATCCATATCTTATGGATGAATAACACAAGTCATGCCCTCTCACTTTTGATCACATTGCAACCTTATTTGCAAGAGCATATCTTCTAAACTCCCAGTTTCTCCCACAGGAAGTTGCAGTGTATCTTGGAGGAAATGGTGATGACAGAGCTGGAGTACGTAAGATCTCTGGGTTACATCCTGACTCATTACTTACCCCTGCTGGCTCGGACAGATGTGCCTCCAGACCTGAGAGGCCAGCGCGGAAGGATCTTCGGGAACTTGGAGAAGCTCTATGACTTCCACTGCCATTACTTCCTGCAGGAGCTTGAGGCTTGCCGCACAGAACCATTTCGGGTGGGCCGTTGCTTCCTGCGACACGTGAGTTCCGCAGTCTATGCGCTGAAACGTCTTTTCATAAAGTAATTCCTTTTTAACATTGTTCATTGTGAGAAATAACAATGTCTTTGCTGTTCTTGGTCATTTCAATGAACTTTTCTTTGGGGGAAAGAAAGAGGATTTCGGGCTATATGCGCTCTACAGCAAGAACAAACCTCAGTCAGATGCTCTGGTCAGACAGCATAAGTTCTTCAAGGTATGGAGTGACTAACAAAGAAACCTAAATGTGATGTGATGTTAAATGTGACAATGTTAAATGAAACACCTGATTGTCTGAAGTCCTTTCTTGTGACATTTCATGAGCCTTCCAACACCTGTGAATAAAATACCAGCTCAGAGAAGTAAAATTATCTAAGATAGTATGATGTATGCTAGCTTTACAAATTGGTATTTTCCCCAAACAGGCTAATTTACAGTAGGTCTTCAGACAGACCTGAGAACTCTGGGTTCTCCAAAAGAGTTAGGCAGGTTTACTAGAGGGTGTGACTTTGAGCTTCTAGTAATTTCTGGTATATATGGTGAACCACAAGAAGAAAGACAGAGTAGACATAATGAGATCTAACTTGGCTCCCAAGTGGTGCTCAAAAATTTGAAAAGTGAGCTCTAACTTAATTAATAAAAAAAAGTGACTAACATATTGGATAAGGTTTGGTTTATTCAATTATACAGTCTAAGCAGCAAGAGCTAGGAGACACCATGGATCTGTCCTCCTACCTGCTGAAGCCCGTACAGAGGATCAGTAAGTACAGCCTGCTCCTTCAGGAGATGCTGGAGGAATGTGGAACGTCACACGACGCAGAGCGTCTGGAGATGCAGAGTGCTGCTGAGGTGGTGCGATTCCAGCTACGCCACGGAAATGACCTGCTCACCATGGACGCCATCCAGGACTGTGATGTGAGTATGATGAGTGGAAAAGAGGCTGGTGATGATGGAGGGAGAGATGGCCATTTCAGGGATGTTAAACAGACTTGGACCATATGCCTACTACTTATGTTTGTCTTCAGGTGAACTTTCAGGAACAAGGCCAGTTAATTCGGCAAGATGAGCTCCATGTGACGTTTCGCAAGAAACGCTCTTTGCGGCGAGTGTTTTTATTCCAGGACCTTATTCTGTTCACCAAGACGAAGAAAACGCCACGTGGGGACGACGTGTATGTCTACAAACAGTCTTTCAAGGTATAGTTCATTGTAAAATAGATTAATTACTAAACTTTTAAGTTTCTATCACCATGATAGAAATTATATCACCTATCTTTGTTTAGTGGATAACAGATA